>OZ004704.1:196748128-196965628 GCA_963924515.1 Vespertilio murinus
TTTATTATAGGTTTCAAAATGGTAATATTCTAATTCTGTCATTCCATTTTATTAGCCTGAATTTTCCTATGATGGCCTTTATCTTAGTAGCTATTTATTATTACCTTGAAAGCTATTTTTACTGAATAAATTATTCTTTATCTTTATCAGTTTTTAGAATGAATCAGTTCCCTAAACATCAATAAAGTCTATTTTAGTGGCTTTCCACTGAATCAGAAACTTGGTATGGTTTGTTCTAGTTTTAGTTTTTAATTCACACAGTTAAAATCATTATTACTGTTAATGGTATTTCTAAAACTTAAGGCTTTGTAAGGGGGGGGGGGAGATTTAAAGTCAACTAATCAGCCACCTTATGCACTGAATCAAAACTATGCAACAGAAATGCTCATTTCTGCCAGATAAGTCCCATGAGCACAGCTGAGATTTTTCAAAATTATTTTCTAGTTCAAAATTCAGTCTTCATTTAAACTTCTGTAGCAGTGCTTTGATCATAAGGAATTAGTTAACATATTTAGAATATAGATTTTATAAATGCTCATTTCTGCCGGATAAGTCCCATGAGCATAGCTGAGATTTTTCAAAATTATTTTCTAGTTCAAAATTCAGTCTTCGTTTAAACTTCTGTAGCAGTGCTTTGTTATTTGCTTTGATCATAAGGAATTAGTTAACATATTTAGAATATAGATTTTATATTTAGACTTGGAAAGAATTACATTGATATGGATCAGACTTCTTGGGTATAGACTCTCTTTGTTTTATTGTGTATAGTGTATTTGCATAAAAACAAGATCTTTTTTTTTTGTCCTTATAGATTATTCATCTACTCTAGAGGTTGACATTTACTTGATGCCCTAATCTGGTATTTCGATGTCTCAATCCTCTTTTCTACATTAATTGAGAGGATGACATGGATGAAAAATAAGCAATAGGAACTGATGAATCCCCTGGGATCAGTTATCCTGTTTTCATGCAAATATCTGCACTGATAAAGATGATGGAAAGAAAAAAGATGCAAAAAATATTTGTCTTTAAAATATGATTGTTTGTCACTTCTCTTGAGCATTGTTAAATGTTAGTATAAACATAATGTGAACCTTCTTGGGCTGATAATAACTAGATTGTGTCTTTTGAAAGGCAAACCCTGCCCTTTGAGTTGGTGCATGATTATGTATCATAACCCTTTTGGTGTACAGATTTGGGAATGCGATAATTTTTTATATAGGGGCCTCTTGGCTTGATTTGGGCAGTTAATTTATATGAAATTCTCATGATATATATATAAATACAAAAATTGTAAACTGCCTTACCATATAAAGAATTCCATTTCTGTTACTTTCATCTGAGTTCATTGTCCTTTCTGTTTTGTACTGGAACTGTTGTGGTCACTTCTTATTGATCTGCCTGCCTCTTAACTACCTCATCCCAGTCTCTTGTTTGCCACTACCAGATTAATTTTTTTTGAAGTATCATTTCTTTAGTTTGTCCTTTGCTCATAAGTCATTAGCAGTACTTCATTACCCATATGATAAAATTCATATTTTTTTGCATGGCATTCTAAATCCTCTATATCAAGTATGTTAAACACACGGCCACAGGCCGCATGTGGCTCATAATGCATGTTTTTACAGCCCAGCCAATATAACAGTATGTAAGAAACATTTTAATAAAATTTCCATAACTTAATTTTTACAATATTCTTTTATACATAATCTATCTATATATCTATATATCTATATCTATCTATCTATCTATCTATCTATGTATATATATATATATATGGTTAATATGCTAAGTGTCTATCAGAGTAATGATGTCATGTGACAATACCCAGCTTCCCCTCTCCCTAGCGACTAGCCTCCTTGCAGTTTCTTCAGCCTAGGAACATGATTTACTTGCTTTATAGCCAGGTGGAAATATTTTACACTGTAACCAAATGTCTGTGAAGCGTTTTATTGTGCCTCATTTCATTTGATCCTTACTGAAGTCCTGGAGTAGGTAGATAGGAGACTCAGTGGAATCTTATTTTCTTTTCATTAGCTGGAAAATGGAGATTTAGAAACTTGACCCAACTGAAAAGAAGTAAGAAATGGTGGACCTTGAAAATGATTTCAGGTTTTATCACTGCACAGAATATAGTCAAACACTGCTGCAGTTAAATATTTTACCATTTGTTCTCCCTATGCAATCTACAATAATAATATGTTTCATGTTGATATTTACTGCTGTGTTGCTGACAATTACCTGAAAGAGAAGTTGAAGTGCTTCACTGGGCTGGAAAAAGTTTAGCTAAATCAGAAAGCAGGTCCAATTAAGCAAATTTATTCTATACTATAGGCTTGGTGCATGAAAATTCATTTACAATCTGGATATTTTCTTTCATTATCTTGCCTAATCCTCTAGTTAGTAAGTTTGGTACAGTGTTGAATAGAAGCAGCAAAAGTGGACATCTTTTCCTTCTTCCAAATCTTAGGGAAAAGCACTAAGTGTGATGTTTGTGGGTGTTTTGTAGATTCCCTTTGTCAGGCTAAAGAAGTTATGTCTTATTTTTTGTTAGATGTTGTGATTTTTGTTTTGTTTTTAATAATGAAGAGGAATTGAATTTGATACATTTATTCTTGATTACACGTTACCATCTATAATAATAAAAGCATAATATGCTAATTAGACCAGATACCCTTCACACGTCCTTCCAGGTGACCTTTTGGATGAAACTATGGTGACGGGGATCAAGGCAGAGGCCCCCACCATGGCAGTGGGGGCCAAGGGGCAGCTTCTGTGGCGGTGGGGGCCAAGCCCCTTGCACAAATTTCATGCATCAAGCCTCTAGTATCTTATAAAACAAATAAAAAAAAATCTCAATTTAATTTATACTCATTTACTTGGACTGGTTTGAAATTACCTTGGTACTATAAAGAAAAGATTACCTAAGAAGTTATTAAGTAAATTAGATCACACGAAGTATATTACCAACTAAAGAAGCTGTAAGAAGTTTAGTTTATTTTGATATAGGCAGGTGCTTCTGCTAATTTATAGTCTAATCCTGTATGTTTATTTAGCAGTTTCAATAGGACTGTTATTTGGCTAAATGTAATCGCCATAGTTTTTTAAAGTAAACATTTTATTGTAAACAGATTGAGACTTCCCCATTTAAACTTGATACTTCATCCCAGTAATCTATCTACATTGATGAAGTTGTGTGCACCAGAAACTATTTGGTACAACTTTCTTTGGTGGTGGTACCACAGAAAAGCTTCTGCTTCAAGCTAGCCTGTGGTATAGTAGACTTCTTTACCCTCTAGGCATGTGATTTTTTTTTTTTAAGTGGTCATTTATGTTTAGAAGTCCAAATAAAATTCTAACGAGCACTTAGTTCTTTTAATTTTTAAAATTTTAACATATGAAGGAGGGCAGGGAGATAATAACTGACACTCTATACCCTGAATATTCATCACTGTGACTTGACATCAGATTTATTTATCTGGCTTACTTTATAAAGTCTGTTCAGTCCTACCTTTGTCTGTATTAGTTAAAAGTTAAATTAACTCACTTGTCTGATTGAAGAGAAAAATTATTCAGCCTTCAACCTCTAGATGGCAGCATGAGTCTTATTATATTACTACTTTTTCCTCTACACATGTCTCCTGAACTGTGTTTCTGATTTTGGTAAACAATTCTTGTAACTTTATCAGACTACTTGCCTGACTTTGTTGATGCCCTGCTTGATTTTTAGCTTTTTTTTTCTTCTTTTCATCTCCATTGTTTTACCCCCAAAACAATTCCTTTCTTAAGCAATGTATATTTTTACTTTTTAATTGAATTATTGGGGTGACATCTATATATATATAAAAGGCTAATACGCAAAGTGTCCCCTTGGGAGTTCAACCAAGAGACTGGGAATTCAATTGCTTGATATGACGTGTGCTGACTACCAGGGGGCAGTATGGAATGAGGGGAGAAAGTCCCCGGCCAGCAGCCAGAAGGCCCCAATTGGCCCTGATTGCCAGCCAGGCCTAGGGACCTTTCCCATGCACAAATTTCATGTACCAGGCCTCTAGTTGGTTAATAAAATTATATAGGTTTCACATATACAATTCTATAATGCCCTGTCTATATTATATGTTCATCACCCAAATCAAGTCTCCTTCCTCCCTCCTTTTTCCTCTTCTGCCTCCTCCCGATTCTTTCCCTCTCGTAATCATCAGACTATTGTCTGTGTCTTTGAGATGTTTTTGGTGCTGTTGTTACCGTTTTCTTAATCCCTTCATCTTTTTCACCAGTCCCCCAAGCTCCCTCCCCTATAACAGCTGTCAGTCTGTTTTCTGTATCTATGAGTCTGTTTCTATTTTGTTTGTTTATTAGATTCCACATGTAAGTGAAATCATATGGCATTTGTCTTTCTCTAACTGGCTTATATCACTTAGCATAATATTCTCCAGGTCCATCCACTCTGTCACAAAAGATGAGAGTTCCTTCTTAATGGCTGAGTGGTATTCCATTGTGTAAATGTACCACAACTTTTTTATCCATTCATCTAATGATAGATATTTGGGCTACATCTAAATCTTGGCTATTGTAAATATGCTACGATGAACATAGGGATATATATATTCTTTATTTTTATATGTATTATTTTGAATTACTGTTAGCTAAAATTGATAAAATAACTTGAACTCAATACCTCAAAAAGAATTTAATTGTTTCAAAATAAAGCTTTCAACTAGCTAGCCATTTTGAGTGATGAGATAATAGCAAAAGAATGAAGTAACTATTTGAGTGCCTGCTTCCTGCAAGGCTCTGTAGGAGCTTTGAACATGAATAAGACATAAATTACTGCCCTTGTGCAGATTAAAATCTAGCAGGAAATAGATAAGACAATTAAATAAATGATTCTTTATATAAGGTAAAGGAGATAAACTCTATAAGAGTACAACGACCTGGGCATAGGGGAGAAGGGGGCAATTACATTAGATTGCTTTAGGAATGGCAGATAAGTTTCATTTTGTATGTCAATATAGATTAATGGGTAAAGATTGCCTAGGTCTGTTTAACTGAGGGATTTTGAGAAGGGGCCTGGATTTA
Source organism: Vespertilio murinus (assembly GCA_963924515.1). Lineage (NCBI taxonomy): Eukaryota > Metazoa > Chordata > Mammalia > Chiroptera > Vespertilionidae > Vespertilio > Vespertilio murinus. Next base: position 196,753,208 of record OZ004704.1, read on the forward strand.
GAAATCAACTAGTGTTGTCTGCTATGAACAAGGGAACGATATGATTATGCTAGTATTTTCTGTTTCTGGATCATTGAGCACAGACCTTAGCGAACACATAGGATCTGGATAGGTGGAAGTGGGAAGGGACCACATTCCAGGTGGAATGAATATGAAAGAAGAGTTTTAAACAACTGCTATGCTCAAGGAACAGTGTGAATGATCTAATCTGGTCCTTAAGGAGCCCAGGTTATATTAAGGGTCGTAAGGACTAAGACTAGGAGGGAGATAGGTGCCAGATTGAGGAGGGCCTTGAACTTGGGCAGAGGGGGAAGGCAGGTGAAGGGTTAGATTCATAGATAATAGGGGGCATGTACAATGTCTTTTGAATGTCTTATGACTATAACCGCCTACCTAATAAAAGAGTAATATGCAAATTAATCATCACTCTGCTACGCCCACCAGCCAATCAGAGCGAGTATGCAAATAAACCCAACCAAGATAGCTACAGCTACAGAGAGTAGGAGGGAGGCTTGGGTTTCCCTGGCAACGGAGGAAGCCAAGCTTTCCACCTGCCCTAGTCAGCCTAAGCTTCCACTCAAGGCTACAAAGTTTCAATTATAGAAGGTAAAAAATATCAAAACAGAAATGGTGGCAGCCATGGAGTGGGCAGGAGACTTGGCTCCGCTCAAGACAACAAAGTTTCAATTATAGAAGGTAAATAAATTCCAGATACCAGGGCCTCTGCTTGGGTTGCCAGGGGGCGTGGCTGGCCTGCAAACCACCACTGGCCCCTTGCTCAGGCCACCCCATGCCCCAAGGGAACCCTCACCCTGATCCAGAACACCCTTCAGGGCAAACCATTCGGCCCCCACCCATGTACCAGGTCTCTAGCCTATCTAATAAAAAAGTAATATGCAGATTGACCATCACTTCAACACACAAGATGGCTCCCCCATGTGGTCAAAGATCCTGCCCCCATGTGGACACAAGATGGCCACCACAAGATGGCCAGCTGGGGAGGGCAGTTGAGAGGGACCAGGCCTGCAAGGGAGGGCAGTTGGGGGCAATTAGGCCTGCAGGGAAGGGCAGTTAGGGGTGACCAGGCTGGCAGAGGAGAAAAGTTGGGGGTGACTGGGCCTGCAGGGAAGGGCAGCATGGTTGCTCCCATGTGGTCAAAGATCCTGCCCCTATGTGGAGACAAGATGGCCACCACAAGATGGCCAGCAGGGGAGAGCAATTGGGGAAGACCAGGTCTACAGGGGAGGGCAGTTAGGGGTGACCAGGCAAGCAGAGGAGGGAAGTTGGGGGCAAACAGGCTGGCAGGGGTACAGTTAGACCTCAGTCAGGTTGGCATCAGAGAGGTTAGGGGGCGATCAGGCTGTCAGGCAGAAGAGGTTAGGGGCAGGCAGGGGAGCAGTTAGGAGCCAGCAGTCCTGGATTGTGAGAGGGATGTCCACCGGGATCAGGTCTGGTCCCAGATTGGAGAGGATGCAGGCTGGGCTTGAGGGACACCCCCCCCCCCAACCCCGTGCATGAATTTTGTACACTAGGCTTCTAGTTAACTGTATGTTCACCATATGGCTTATGAGACACTTTACTAAGAGACTTTACTACAAATCTGTTTATTGTAAAGATAAAGAGGAAAGTGAATAAAACTTAGCATTATAACTGAGATAACTACTGGTAACATTGGATGTGTTTCCTGATCCTCCATTTTCCCTTTATGTATGGATGTGTGCTTACATTTCTATGTGAGCCCATGTTATACAAACATGCTTTTTAACATTACTGAGACTAAAGTCTATGTATGTAATTTTAGCCTGTAAATACTTTCCCCCCATTTATTCTATTGTAAGCATTTATCTGTGTCATTAAAAATTCTATCACTAAAGATTTTTGAGTAGGGAAATCACGTTCCTTTAGTGCATAGGATGGAAGGGAATGGTAGAGACAGAGGCTGCAAACTATTGTGGGAATTCAGCAAGAAGAATTGAGGGCTTGAATGAATGATGGCAGTGTGAATAGAAAGAAATGCATTGACAGTAAGTATTTCAGGTATATCATTTTCTGGATAGGTGTTAAGGAATAAGCTGAAATTAAGTTTTTATCCTTATGTTTAGAGCCTGATTAATGACAGGGAAGTCACAAGGAAAGAGGGATTTGCTTAAAGGAAAAAAAAAAGTCACCTAATTCTCTTACATGTCCTTTAGAAGACAGGCACCTTAATTTTCATAGAAATAAGTAAAATCCATTAGTATAGGTTGGTGTAATTAACAGCATTAAAGCAATGCTCTTTTCAAGTTTAGTCATATCACCTAGACAACAGGTAATGTTTTAGATAGTTATTTTTTTCTCAGGGAAATGAATTTTTATAAAATCAACAATCCATAACAAGATTAAGAAATAGAACTTTTACCCTAACTGGTTTGGCTCAGTGGATAGAGCATCGGCCTGCAGACTGAAAGGTCCCAGGTTTGATTCCAGTCAAGGGCATGTACATTGGTTGCGGGCACATCCCCAGTGGGGGGTGTGCAAGATGTTTCTGGCTCTCTGTTCCTCTCCCTTCTGCTCTGTAAAAAGTCAATAAAATATTTAAAAAAGAAAGAGGGGGAAAAAAAATGGTTAACTGATGTTATAAAAAAAAAAAATTGACCTTCATTGGAAGATGAGAATTCAACAGAGCAACATGAAGGAATCATATGACGTTCAATAGGTGCCTTTTGGCATTTAGTCATGACAGCATGATGGCATCACGGCCACAGGGTTTTTATAATAAGAGATTGTTTTATTTAAAAAAAATTTTTTTATTGATTTTTTTACAGAGAGGAAGGGAGAGGGACAGAGAGTTAGAAACATCGATGAGAAACATCGATCAGCTGCCTCCATCCCACTGGGGATGTGCCCTGAACCAAGGCACATGCCCTTGACCAGAATCGAACCCGGGACCTTTCAGTCCATAGGCTGACGCTTTATTCACTGAGCCAAACCAGTTTTGGCAAGAGATTATTTTAATGTTTGTTTATTCACTTGTGAAAATGAAATCTTATTATTATTTTTTTAATGTTTCTTGATCATGTCTGGTGACAAGGACTGGAAATTTAAGAAAGTGTAGATTTTAAATTATTTTAACCTGAAAAATAAAGCCCCAGGGAATGTGATTAAAAAACAAGCTAAAGTGTTATAAGTTGCATTTCTCAAATATCAAATGAAACTTACTTTTGTTTTCTGCATTACCATACTATTTCACCATAGTCATTAGCGTGGCATCATATTTAGGTTGTATGTAATACAGTTTAAAATCTAGAAATCCCACTTTGAAAGGATCAGGATTATTTCTCATAATTAGAAATTGTCAATTTAGCCTTAAGTATTTTGGGTTTTAAAAATATATTATAATAATGGAAAATAAAACATGCCATTTCTCATTTTTCCCTTGGTTAAAAAATTAGGATAGACAAAGCCTCAAATTACCTTAAGGCCTATAAGCATTTGTATCTTTTATCCATTAGTTAAGTTATTTGATAAACCCAACATTGCCTGTGAAATGGCTTTATACACAAAGAGGATTTTACCATAAAATGCTTGCAGGGTTTTATTCCCTTCTGAATTTGGGTGGTGGAGATGGAAAGGGCAAAGATAGAAGAAAGCAGGCAAGGCATAAGTTAATTTGGATGGGATTGGGTTCAAAGTAACATTCTGAATAATTCTACAAAATATTTGACAGGTAAGATGTACATAGAGCCCTGACTGGTTTGGTTCAGTGGATAGAGTGTTGACCTATAGATTGAAGGGTCTCGGGTTCAATTCCTGTCAAGGGTGCATGCCTGGATTGTGGGCTCAATCCCCAGCAGGAGGCATGCAGGAGGCAGCTGAGCAACGATTCTCTTTCATCATTGATGTTTCTATCTCTCATTCCCTTTCCCTTCCTCTCTGAAATCTATGAAAATAAAAATGTACATAGTGAAAGAATTAAACATTAGAGAATAACCAAGTGAATTATAGAATATTCATACAGTAGAAGACAATGTAGCCATTAAAAATCATGTTAAAGCATTAAAGAGCATTTAATGACAAAAATACTCTTTATATGAAAGGATAATTGCACTGAAAAAAAATTTAGAGCACGAAGTTAGCAATTTCTTTTGTTTTGAGAGCATGGGCATAGGCAAATTATTGGGGAAAAATAAACCAGTATGTTGCAATGACTATTTTGAGTGATTTTTTTTTCCTTAAAATTTTTCTGAATTTTTCAATTGTCATCAATGAAGACATTCTATTCTGTTGAATAGGAAAAAAACTATCTGAAAGTAAAGAAAAATTTATACCTTTCTAAAAATAAAAATAAAGTTACTTGAAAGATCTACCACTTAATTTTCTATGCAGTTAAAATTTTAAACTCTTATGAACTGTTTCTAAATAAAAATGACTCAGTCCATTAATAACAATTGATCATTTAAAACAGGTGATGAATCGCATGGTGAAAGTTAGTGACACTTCGTTTTCCATCCTTAACATGACCTTCTAGAAGTAGAAATGGGGGAACAAAAGGAATGGTAAGGTGATGGGTCAAGGACCAGAGATGATTTCGTTGGTGAAAGAGGCATCTTTTTGTCAGCAAACATTGGCAAAGATTTTGTCAAGCTTTATATTTTCAGCCTTTCTTCCTTGTACTTGGAGAACTGAATTCAGTATTAAGTACTCAACAGGAGCAAAGAACCATTTCAAGTATCTGTTAGTCCTAAACGAAACTGCAGCTGTTTGGTTGAGAAGTAAAATGGACCTAATATTTTTTTTTCTTTTTGGCTTAGAATATAGTTTAAAAAATATATTTTATTTAATATATTTTTAATATTTTATATATATTTTTAATAATTATTAGTTCCACAGCAGGAACTGATAACTTACTAAAACAAAAGCATGGGGAGGGATAGAGTTAGAAACGTCTATGAGAGAGAAACATTGCTCAGTTGTCTCCTGCACACTTCCTACTGGGGATGTGCCCGCAACCAGGTTATGTGCCCATGAGTGGAATCGAACCTGGGACCTTTCAGTCCTCAGGCCGACGCTCTATCCACTGAGCCGAACCGGTCAGGGCAGAACATAGTTTTGTAATGACAAAGAGGAGAACCAAATAGTTGCAATAGGTGTACATAGGAATTGAGTTTTTTTCCAGGCTTTGGGTATAAGAATGACTGTTTCCACTCCTAAACAAATAAATTGGCATTTTCTTATTGCTTGTTTGATTATTTATTAGTTTAGTGGTTTTTTAAGAATATTTATCTTTATTGATTTCAGGGAGAGAATCATTGACTGGCTGCCTCCTGCATGCCCCTTACTGAAGATCAAGACTGCAACCAGGGCATGTGTCCTGACCAGGAACTGAATCCTGACCTGCTGGTTCACTGGGTCAACACTCAACCACTGACCCACACCGGCCGGGCTAGTTTAGTTTTTGATGCTCTAAAGATTTCAACAAAATCAAGAGTGTTTTTAAGTGCAATGTCAGTTCCTTTTTTCTTCTTCTTTCCATTGGTCTGTGTTAGAAATATGATCTGAGAGTGTGGTGATTTTGCATGTAATTTATAGAGATGACAAAGCACTTTGCTATAGGAGCTCTAGAAAAATAATGACTTTTGCCGAAACCGGTTTGGCTCAGTGGACAGAGCGTCAGCCTGCAGACTAAAGGGTCCTGGGTTCGATTCCGGTCAAGGGTATGTACCTTGGTTGCGGGCACATCCCCAATATGGGGTGTGCAAGAGGCAGCTGATCGATGATTCTCTCTCATCAATGTTTCTAATTCTCTATCTCTCTCTCTTCCTCTCTGTAAAAAAATCAATAAAATATATTTTTTTAAAAAAGAAAAATAATGATTTTTGATATGAAGAAGAGAAGTTTCTCTAACTTTTAAGTCTAAACTAAAAGCTTGGTAAGAGCTATTATTTGTTATAACTGAAAAAGATTTGAGAAATATAATAGTAAAAAAGAAATGAAATTTTTAAAGGAAGGACTGTTACATTTGATTGACTCTTATAGGAGAATACATGTAAAAATTGACTGGATAATAGTGAAGAAAACCTTTGAGAGGATAGTTGAATCTGACAGGTTGAAGTTCTGGATATGGAATGCAAAGAAAAAAGAGCTGAAGTGATACTTCAGATATAGAAATATTCCCACTGTTCCATCATTTTCTTTAATAAACTTAAGTATAATATATAAAAAGAAAGGTACACAAATTATAATGTATACTGTAATGAATTTTAAAAAAATCAACAATCCAGAACAAGATTAAGAAATAGAACTTTTGCCCTAATTGGTTTGGCTCAGTGGATAGAGCGTCGGCCTTCGGACTGAAGGGTCCCAGGTTTGATTCCAGTCAAGGGCATGTACCTTGGTTGCAGGCACATCTTCAGTAGGGTGTGCAGGAAGCAGCTGATTGATGTTTCTCTCAGTGATGTTTCTAACTCTCTCTTCCTCTCTATAAAAAATCAATTAAAAAATTTTTTTTTAAGAAATAAAACTTTCCTGATATACAAAGCCTCTTTCATGGCCCTCCTAGACACTACTTATACTTTCCACAAAGACAAATTATTACTTATTATTTCTTATAATATTATTATTACTTATATCACTAAGATTTTTTGCTTTTTTAAATATTTATGTAAATGAATTATAAATTATGTAGTCTGTGTTGGGCTTCTTTTGCTCAACATTCAATTATGACATTTTTCCATGTCATTGTCTTTAGCAATCATTCTCTCTCTTCCTCTTCTTCCCCCCTCACTTTATCACTCTAAAAATCAATAAAAATCAATATTTTAAAGTTAATGCATTGTAATTAAAGTAAAACATCTGAGTAGTGATTTTAAGTTACTATTGCATGGACCTAAAATATGTCCACTGGGATATTAGTATAATTATTGATATTACTGTAGACATTTGGGAAGATTTGTTTTTAAGAAGAGATTCTTAAACAGGTCAGATCTGAGGAATTATATCATCTATAATTGATAGGTTGGAAAGCTCAAGTTTGTCTGGTTTAAAAAGGTCTGAGAGGATATATACTATCTTTTGTAGTGAGCAACTTGTAGGAATTGCTTTTTCACAATATAGCTTAAGAAATACCTCTGTTTGAGGTAACGAAGGGTAGTGGAAAAATGATGACCTGAATGTGATGTAAGGGACAAAACAATTACCTGGAGATAAGTAGGTAGGAGCTAGATGATAAAAAGCTAATCGGAAAGGACAGTATCGTGATTAAGAGCTTGGGTTCTGGAGTCATACAGCTTTATTATCTCAATCTACCACTTAGGCAAGTTACTTAATTTTCTAAGCCCTAGATTCTTCATTTATGAAATGAGGATGATCACCTTAGAAGAGTGGTTCACATATTTTTTTGGTGTCAGGACTTCTTTTCACTTCAAATTAATGGTGATTCCTAAGAGCTCTTGTTTTTGTGGGTTATACCTATATTTACTGTTTCAGAAACTACAACAGGAAAAAACTTTTAATATTTATTAGTTTAAAAATGGAAATAAACCCCACTACATGATAACATAAATAACATACTTTTAGTTATCATAAGTAAATCATGCTGTAATTGCATCCTTTGCTCTAGGTCAGTGGTTCTCAACATTTCTAATGCTGCGACCCTTTAATACAGTTCCTCATGTTGTGGTGACCCCCAGCCATAAAATTATTTTTGTTGCTACTTCATAACTGTAATTTTGCTGCTGTTATGAATCATAATGTAAATATCTGTGTTTTCCAATGGTCTTAGGTAACCCTACTAGTGGTTCTCAACGTGTGAGTCGTAAAAAATAGTGATTTTTCTCTTGGGGACTTGTAAATAAAACTGCCTCTATTAAACAGTTCTTATTTGATACTGGACATCAGTCTGACTCTTAGGAACTTTTCATTATAAGTAAAAGCAGGTCAGACACCAGGTCTAATGCGTATGGGTTAATAAAAGTGAGATCCATGAGCTAGATATGAACTACTTTTTCTATGGTAGTGATGTCTGGATTGATACGCTCAGTATTTCCTTAGAATTGTTTTTATTCCGTGGAGAATAAAATCTTAGTATATTAAATGAAAATGACATTTGAGTTCTCTGAAGTATAAAATAGACTTCAAATCATCAAGGGGTCAAATAGGAACAAAATCAAAACTATGTCAATTGCATCCTATACAGTATTATCTCTAAAAAAAGCCTGTTAACTTTCATTTCTTTTCTTTCTTTTTTTAAACTTTCATTTCTTGACAGAGTTCAGAATTTCAAAATCATATTAGAGCTAATTTGGTTGAAGTTTCATTCTGTAGAGATGCACAAAGATTAGTATTGACTTGTGTAGAACTTTGTTGACACTCTTGGTTTGGCTTAGTTATATAGAAATTAGTTGGTAAAATCTGTGTTCTGCTAAATTGCTTTCCAGAGAAATCTTGTGTTTGTTAATCTCATCTAAAGAATTAGGGGAAATGGAAGAGTGCAGCATGTGATAGAATTTTCCTTTTTTCCTTTTACTGGGGACTTTATAAGCTTATAAAATAGAGGGCCCAATAATTAACTCACATCATCCTAGTCTTAAGTGGTGTTGATCTGGTAAGCCTTTTTATCTAGACATTATTTCTTATCTTTGCTATTTTTTTGATTTGCTATGTTGGGACAAGAGTTGCATATTAATTAGCACTAATACATTCTGGTAAAGTCTGGGGTCTTTGTTTTGTTTTGCCTTTTTTTCTCCTTTTTGTTTTGTCTTTCCCTTTAGTAGCCTTTGTGACTGAATGGATATGAAAAACGAGAGTTGGGTAGTTGAGGCAGTATTGCTAAAGCCATACCACTTTTAAGCTCATGTAGAGATGGTCCCTACGAGTATGGGACTAACTCAGTCCACTATTGAAAAACAAGTATTACCAGAAGTCATTCTTATTCTAGTATCAAACATAACCATCCTTGAAAATCTCCTTTGGAATGTTGAAAAGAGATCAAATGAAACCTTCAGAATTGTTATTTATTGGGGAAGAAGAAACCTCCAATTTCATTCATCCATTGTAGCTCCACTTTCTCATTTTAATGCTCTGTCCACAGTGGCGATGGTAAAGATGTCCCGCACCTACAGAGATGGCTGTGGGAGATGGCACATAACCTCTCCATTTATTGTTTGTTGCAATTTGGCCTGTTTTTAGACAGAATTGCTCTGTGAGTGCTTCTAGTGGAGAGCAAAGGAAATCAAAGTGGCAGCAAGAAATCAGCATTTACACGTGACCGCGAATTGGCTAATTTTAACATGCAGTTAGTTAAGAAATGATTACAGCCGGAGGAGTCATGACCTCAACTTTTCATCAGCTCCATTGGATTGTGCCTCAGTTTGGAAATGAAGGAGGTATGCGGGAAGTTTTAATTGTACCTGTGTGATTTATCCCTAGTCAGCTCTTTAATTTCTTCTGGCTGTCTGAGGTTTCCGACATGCTGTAAATTTCCCCAAGTTTTTCATTATCTGCAATTTCTTTATGACTCGTGAATCGGAGTGGAGAGAGAGTGTGGATTTACAGCGGAGATAAACATGTCCATAAAGTCTGTATCTGTGTCAGTAATTGTACTGCTGTCAGTGACTGTCCTGTTTTACAGGCCTCTCTCGGGAAAGGAGCAGGCTTCACTACCTGCAGCACCGAAGTGCTTGCTTTGATTTGCACTAACTTGCTGGGAGATTAGGGAGGAGTGAATGGTAGGGTAGAAATTGACACTAGACTTTGGCCTCTGTTTGTTTGTTTGTTTGTTTGTTTGTTTGTTTGTTTAAGGTGATGGCCTTGTGTTGTTAGGTAACTGTGTGTTGAAAATAGAGCATGGATTATATTTATTTCCTAAGTGAAAATGCATCTTATATTGATATGGTAGATGTGAAAAATCCTTTCTAACTTCATTTTAAACAATACCTTTTGAGATGGCTTTCCTTTCTATCACTATTGATCATTAAACTGGGGTCTTTTTTCATTTTTCCCTTTTTCTTTTCTTAGAATTAAAACAGGATTTCTCTTTCAGAACATTCATTCCTCCTCAAGAGTGGGGCCAACTGGACTTCTGATGATGACTACATCAACTATTAATGGCTCTTTCGTGACTTCTAGAAGTAGTGTGCTCTCAACACATTTTTTTCACTCATTTTCTTTCTTTCCAATCATGGGAAGCAGTAGTCTTCATGGAGTTAGCTTGTGAAGTTACACTGTAATTAATTCTAGATTGGGAAAACTTCTAGTGTATGGCTTACTAGGTCCAATTTAACAAACCTACAAAATAACATTAGAAAATCAACCAAATAAAATCTCAAGACATCCTTTTAACTTGATGCAGTAAACTCCCTATTTTGTTAATGAACTTAAAAAATAGTTTTCTTTCATGAATGCCATATTAGAAGTGCTTGATATTATTTATTTATTTATGTCTTTTACCCACTTGATACAATCTGATTGTAAGCACAGTAAACTTGGTCTATGTTAAGTTTTACCTCTATGCCTTTTGAGTTTGTCAAACGTAGAGTGAGATTTCTAGCGAGGTCTGACTATAGAAATAAGCTTTCTGATCACTCAGGTAGAAAGGCTTGTTATTACTAAGACTGTCTCCTCCCAGGAAATAGGTTTAGGGGTGGGGAAAGTATAGTATGCTAGCTTTGCAGGGGAAGCATTTTTTCCCTCCTGGTTTGAGGAAAACTAGTTTATGGTTGTCTGCTTCCGTTTCTGCTGCTGTCGGCTGTCAAATTCAGTAAAAACAAGAGTTGAATTAGCCAACAGTCTCACTGTATTGGAGGATAATGATATTAACAACGAAAAGAGCAACACAATAAACAATTGTTTGAATACAAGTTTGTGTACCTGCTATTCTCTGAAATGGCTCCACAGCAGGTACTGATAACTTTGTATTAAAGGATTAACATAGACACAGGAGAATGATTTGGTAACATGTCTCCAGATTGAAAAAGGGCAGGCAGTTTCTTTTTCACCGTCCTTAGTCAAGCTGAGAATGAAATCCAAGAGTAGCCAGACTCGAAACTAAAGGGAGGGCAGTTAACTGCTTATAGAAGGGATCGTCTTGGGTGAAAATCCTCATGTGGTGTTTTATTTTTTAAGATCCCTCCTTTGGAGCTATGGTTTTTTAAAAAAGTATATATATTTCAGATTATTAGGTAAATGGATGTTAATGCCAGAAATAAGTCAGGAAAGCCCCTCTTCACTAATTTAACAAGAATACCATTAAATCTCCTTTATCTTTGATAGTTCATGATGAAAAAAAGTTAAACACCCAATGAGCCTCCATATATACTTTATTTTTCTCCTTGAACTATTTTGAAGTAAATTTTAGACATTGGGCACTTTACCCCTAAATACTTCAGAACGCATCTCTTAAGAAGAGAACAGTTTCCTACATAGCAAAAATTGCAAAATATCTAATGCCCTTACACATTCAGAATTCCTCAATTGTTTCTAAAACTCTTTTGTAGCTTTTTTTAAAACCAAGACCCAATTAAGGTTCAGGCATTGTAACTGTCGATACAGTCTTGATAGGAGAACATTTAAAGCTAAATTCTGCACACCAGCTCTTATAATTTACCAGTTTTTTTTCTTACGCTGAACACATATTTACTCAAATGACTCATGTTCCTTTAGAATATTGAGTTTCAAATTCTTCCTCTACAACAAGCCTGCTTTATCAAGCTTCTTTAATCTATTTCTGGTATTCTCCCCTTCTCCTAACCAAATTAGCTGTAGAATTGATATTTTCTCCAATAACTACTCCACCGTGCAGCCAGAGTAATATTTTTGAAAGTTCGCAAATTGACATGTAACCTCATTCCCTGCTTAAAATCCATCAGTGGCCTTCCATTGCTCTTCGGGTAAAATAAAAAACTTTTAATTTGGCCTTACAGCTCTTCATGATACGGTCTTTCTTTTACCACGCTTTCCTCTCTGAGTGTGAGTTCTACAAATTCCACAGCAGGAAAAAATGAAGTAAAGAATTGGGCGAACACCTCATAGAAGAGATGAAATCTGAAGTAGGGCTTGACAGCTAATATTTGCACATGGGAGGAAGGAAGACACTTCAGACTGGGAAACAATTTTTGAGTATGGAATAGAGTACTAAAAATTGGAAAAGGGAGGGGCTAGATTATGGAAAAGCCTGAAGAACGAGAGGAATTATTTTCAAACATACAGTGATAGGTCCTGAAGACTACCTAGGGAACTGTTGCTGGCCAAGAATGCAATGACTGCCTGTCCTAGATAGGAGAGTGTGAATGCAAGGAGGGGATGTTTAGGGGGGAAATAAATATGAAATTATAGCAGACTAGAGAGACACAAAATTCAAAATGATTTCAAGATTTTTAAGCCCCTGTAACTCAGAATACATTTAGGGTAGAAGTAGGTATGCATTATAAAACTTTGGTTTTGTTTGCTAAAGTATTGTTAAGGCATCTTTGAAATGAACATTTTAAACTCCAATCAGGGTTATAGACTAAAAGCTTGTGAATATCAGGTGTATTAGGTAGAATGAATTCAACTACATATTAAAAGAAATTCAGTGGTAAGCTATGTACACATACCGTATTTGCCGGCGTATAAGACGATTTTTTGGCCCTGAAAATACCGTATTTGCAGGCGTATAAGACGACCCCCTAACATTTCCACTCAAAATACAGAGTTTGTTATATACTCGCCGTATAAGACTACCCCCCACTTGGAGGCATATTTTTCAGGGCCAAAAAATCGTCTTATATGCCGGCAAATACGGTATAATACCTTAATAAATAAAATAAAAAGAAATTAAACATAATTGTGATTACACAAGGTAAAATTTCCCTTTTCCCCACAAAAATGAAAGCTGGGGGTAGACAGGTTCACGCTGGTAAGGCAGCTTGCTCCACGGTGTCATCAAGGACTAAGGCCTCTTTCTTTGCATTCTACTTTCCTAAAGGATACCTCATTGTCCAAAATGACTGCTAGGGCTCTAGCCATCAAACCTGAGTTGTAGACCAGAAGAAGGTGGGAAGGGAAAAGAGCAAAAATAGTTTTCTCACAGAGCTGACTCCTTTCCTTTTAAGCCGTCTACTGGAAGTTGCAGAGAATGTAGACATCTGGACCAACCTAGCTGCAAAAGACGAATCTTTTATTCTGGCCTGTAATTTTGCTTGCTAAAATTTGCTGTGTTTGTCCTGGTCGGTGCAATTTGGTCGGGCATCATCCCATGCACCGAATGAAGGGTTGCCGGTTCAATTCCTGGTTAGGGCACATGCGGGGAGTTGTGGACTGGATCTCCAGCAGGGAACATGTAGGAGGCAGACGATCAATATTTCACCCTCCCCCTCTCTAAATTAATAAACATGTTCTCAGGTGAGGATTAAAATTTTTTTTAAAGAGTTGTTTTGTTAATAAGGAGGAAGGAGAGAGTATTGGGATAAGCAACCAACCTTCTCTGCCACAGAGAACAAGAGACCTGAGCATGAGCAGTGATCGATTACTAGAAACAGACGAATGTGAGGTGATGGTTATGTTGAGAAGGCTCAGATCAATGATTTTAGAGGTGTGTGTATGGATATTAACCTGTGAATTGGACTTATAATTTGTTGATTATCTTGTGTGAACTATAAAAAATGGTTATGGATTGATTCTTGTATCTGGTACTTCATAAATAAGTGAATGCCCAACAAATCCTTTTAGAGATCTTGCAGAATATTTATTTATTTATTTAATTTGCTACTTTTCCAAAGAAATAAATATTAGAACATATTAGCTCTTTTTATTTTTTTTAATTTTAATATTTTTATTGATTTCAGAGAGGGAGAGAGAGATAGAAACATCAATGATGAAAGCAAATCATTGATTGACTGCCTCCTGCATGCCCCATGCTGGGGATCAAGCCTGCAACCTGGGCATGTGCCCTTGACCAGAATCGAACCTGGGACCCTTCAGTGCATAGGCCAACGCTCTATCCACTGAGCCAAACCGGCTAGGGCAATATTAGCTCTTTTTAATCTTTTTTTTTTTTTTTTTTTTTTTTTTTAATAAATCTTTATTGCTCAGATTATTACAATTGTTTCTCCTTTTTCTCCCCCATAGCTCCCTTCCACCCGATTCCCACCCCACCCTCTGCCCTTACCCCCTCCCCCATCATTGTCCTCATCCATAGGTTATACAATTTTAATCCAGTCTCTTTCTGCACCCCACACCCCTTCACCCTGATAATTATCTATCCACTCCCTTTCTTGGCCCCTAATTCTATTATATTCACCAGTTTATTCTATTCCTGAGATTTTTAATTCACTTGACCTTCTTCCTCTTCTTAAGTAATACCTTTCAGCATTTCATATAATACTGGTTTGGTGGTGATGAACTCCTTTAGCTTTTTCTTATCTGTGAAGCTCTTTATCTGCCCTTCAATTCTGAATGATAACTTTGCTGGATACAGTAATCTTGGTTGTAGGTTCTCCCTATTCATCACTTTGAATATTTCTTGCCACTCCCTTCTGGCCTGCATGGTTTCTGTTGAGAAATCAGCTGATAGTCGTATGGGTGCTCCCTTATAGGTAACCAACTGCTTTTCTCTTGCTGCTTGTAAGATCCTCTTTTTGTCTTTTACCCTTGGCATATTGATGATGATGTGTCGAGAAGAATTTTTCTTTGGATTCCTCTTGTTTGGGGTTCTGTAGGCTTCCTGTACTTGTAAGTCTATTTCTTTCACCAGGTGAGGGAAGTTTTCTGATATTATTTCTTCAAATATGTTTTCAGTATTTTGCACTCCCTCTTCTTCTGGCACCCCCATAATTCTGATGTTGGTGCGCTTGCAGTTGTCCCAGAGGCTCCTTACACTATCTTCAACTTTCTGGATCCTCTTTTCTTCTTCCTTCTCCAGCGGAGTGTCTTTTGGCTCTTTGATCTGATTCTTGTGTTCTTCCATTCTGCTGTTGGATCTCTGCATAATATTTTCCAATTTAGTCAGTTTATCTATACTTTTTAGTTGGGTCTCATGGAGTTTATCGAGCTTTTCTAGGATATTGTTGCATAACCTTAGAACCGTAGTTCTGAACTCTATATCCTCCATCTCTTTTGTTTGAGATCTGTTTCCTTGTCTCGGCATTATCACTATTTTTCAGAGTTGGTAGGATGGCTTTGTGTGTTTGGTGTCCTATATAGCACAGTGGATCAACCTCCTCAGTTACCTGAGGTAGACACTCTTGGTGATCCCCTTTGTGGACTGCGTGCACAGCTTTGTTGTAGCTAAGTCTCTATTGTTGTGAATTGACCTTCAGGCCAATTGGATGTGGGTATCAGCTGTGTCTACTCTGGGATAACTTCTGTATTGGAGACAGTCTTATAGGATCAGACTTGAAAAACTGCAGAAGCCTCTGCTCAGCTTGGATGGGGCGGAGTCTCAGGGCTGAACTGACAGTCTTGGCTTCTGCCCTGCCCTTGTGCACTCGCCTGAGTTTCCGCCTGACCGGCCCAGGTTCCCCAAGCAAGAGCGTGGGTGCCGCAGGGGCTCACCCGGACTTGGGCTGGTCTCTGTAGTCTGGAGCTTCTGACTCCTTCCGCTACAGAGAGGCCGCCATCTTGTACATAGAGGCAGCGGCAGCCTCCGTGGTCAGACTGGAGCTTCTGACTCCTTCCGCTACGGAGAGGCTGCCACCTTGTACAGAGAGGCGGCGGCAGCCTCCGCGGTCAGACCTGGAGCTTCTGACTCCTTCCGCTCCGGAGAGGCGGAGAGGCGGCGGTCAGACCTCAGCGCGTACTTGCTTGGGCGCTCGAGTCTGTAGACCCTGCAGACTGCGACTGCGACTCCCGGTCCCCGGTCTCTGAGTCTCTGAGTCTCTGGGTGCCTTTCTCTGCAGTCCAGACTCCACCTGTATGAGCCTGGGACCACGGAATTTCAGCCGGGGCTGGGGTTCAGTACAGTCGGAAAGGGTTCCGTGCAATCGGGGATTCCTCCCCTCCCACCGCCAGGCAGGTATTCGGCGGCCGCGTGCGCGAGCGTCTCCTACCTCAGTGCTTTTCGGCTCCCAGTCCGATCCGTGAGCCTCTCTCTTTCTTTCTAGTTGTAGCTATTCCACTCCGCCAGCTTTCCTGACGTTTTGGTGAAGTCCTTTTTGATTTTAGTTGTTTTTTTAATTAAATTGTTGATGAGGCGGCAGCTTAGGAGACTGCCTAGGCCGCCATCTTGGATGTTCTCCAGCTCTTTTTAATCTTTAGGGAGGCATATCACCCAAGAAATGGTCCGCTTTTAATATTGATCACTTTTAATGATCAGTTATTATTATTTGTATTTACTTCTGAGAAGAACCTGCTATAGATATTTCTAGTTATAGAGAAACAGTTGGTTCTCTGATTTCCATATATTTACTAAAACAGATTAGAAAAAAAAAAAGATTAAGTAAAATTATCTGTTATATGGTTAGCCTGACTAGTGATCCAAGGGCTGATTTTTATTTTCACTGTGTCTCACATAGCCTTGATTATAATAGGCTGTTGGCTTTATGAATGAATAATTGGATTATTGGATTATTTGTAAAGTCCTGTATGATATGGACTCTGATAATATTTAGAAGTTAAAGATAAAAAAATAAAAAGAGTTAAAGGCAAAAGTAAAAAAAAAAAAAAAAAAAAAGCACACATACAAAAGAACTTAAAGGCAGTCTGTACTGTTTAGCATGGCAAAAGTTGCTAGTTAAAAATGGCTAGTTAACTCCTGGCCAGTGTGATTCAGTGGTTGAGTGTTGAACTATGAACCAGGAGGTCATGATTTGATTTCTGTTCAGGGCACATGCACAGGTTTCAGGCTCCATCCCCAATGAGGGACCATGCAGGAGGCAACCAATCACTGGTTCTCTCTCACCATTGATGTTTCTATCTCTCCTCCCTTCCTCTTTGAAATCAATACAAATATATTTTTAAAAATATATTTTTAAATGGCTAGTTAAAATAAACAATTACATTATAATATTAATATAATTAATATCAATATATAGTGTGTAATTAATAAGCTGTTTTTATAATAGCCTTATTGCTAGTTTAAAAAATCTAACTCATAAAAATTTTTTTTCAGCAAAATATGTGGAAATAAGTAGATTCATTTAGAAGCATTTTTTGAAAACTTAGCTTACATAAATCTACTAGGTTTATGCTGCTAAAAATCACCATTTGCTCTTCAGATTTAAAGACAACCCCTTCCAAGTAGCACTTTGCTGCAGAATATGCATGATTTTGCCCTACTTCCGGTGACTGGATCCTCATCCTCTCAATAGGATCAATATTAAGCTAGCCTTCTTTACCTCTTCGATCCATATTAAACCTGTCTTGGAAAGAGCCTGTTTATTGGATAATATAGCTACACTGGGGCTCAATGACAATATCGTTTGCTGCCTCATTAGCTCTGGAGCATTTGAACAAGATAAAAATGCCCTAAAGCCTCTTATCTGATGTCTGGTGTAACCTACTGAAAGCAGAAGTGCCATTAGTTTATGTTAGAAATCAAATGGCCCTCTCCAGCTCAGGAAGTACTGATTAAACCTGAAGTGTCCCTGGAGGGCTCTACAGCTGTCAGAGGGGTGGTGGCTGTCCCTCAGCAAGAGGGAAATCTGGGCTAGAGGTCTCAGTGGGGCGGTGCTTTAAGAACTTGCACGTGGCTGCCCCAGCTGTTCTGCTTTGCCTAATGAATTGTTTTACAAGAAGAGGCTGGGTATTGTCATCAGTAGCTGCCTGCCTTAGGGACCAGAGCAGGCCAAATAATAAGTAATGTTAGTGATGGTAATTGAAATGTGATGGCTCTCTTGGGAGATTTATAGCTCTGGAGCTGGTTGGCACTTGTGGACTGTCTTGTCCTCCCAAGGCCCTATTTGAAGTGTGCCTTATTATTTTGCTTGTTTTGTAATACTATTGTGTGACTTTTCTTTCCTCTCTGCTATAGAATTTCATTGAGAGAAACAGTTTTAAAGCCATTATAGTGGCTTTAAATAGAAAGGGAACAGCTCTGAATTTTTAATTTATTTATTGATTTATTTTTATTTTATTGATTTGAAAGGGAGAGGGGGAAAGGGAAATGCAACAATAAAGAAGGGCCATCACATGTTAGTCTCTTGGGATACCACTGCAGAGATCTCTCTAGGCTTTTGAAGGAACATTTTAAATTTATATAAGTAATACCACCTCTTGATTTAAGAAAAATTTTCAATAGTGTGGAAGGCTATAAAGTGAAAAGTGAAAACCTTACCTGCTGAATGTATCAGAGGTAAGCACCACCAACTCTTTATCTACGAAACACTTCCAAACATTTTCTGTGCATAATCAAGTTTATGTATGTTACCACATACAGATGAGATTATAATATATGTACTGTTTTGTGACTTTTGTTTTTTCAGCCAACAATATATCTTTCCACAGCAGTACATAGAGATCCTCATTTATCAGTTGCTGCATAGACTTGCATTAAATACATCAATTATAGATTCTTAGTAGGTAGTTTGATTTAAACATTATGAGTTAATACTTATTTTACTAACTGGTTACAATTTGTTGATTTGTGTTCTGTGGTTCACCTATGATTTTACATGAAGTAATTTTCCTTTTCTTCTAAGACTGCTTTAAAATAGGAAATAATGAAGGTGAAACTTTGGGTTTGGGATGGTGTGAGTTTTGTCATAAGCTATCAATATACATATGTGTAGTGTTATGCACCCTGCTGTGTATTTTAAATTTTTTGCTTATTTAAATGAAAAGTATTCTGTCCCAGATAGGTAGTGGGGGAAAAATAGCTGTTAATGAGTGTTAAAGGCATTGACTGCATGCTTCCTCCAAAGGTGAATGAGTATTTACCCCCTAATTTTTTCCTTCAGAAGCTCCCAAGAATCAAGTGAATGCATTAATGGACATGGGAAATGATTTGTCAGCAGGTGGAAATGAGGACTTAGGTTTCTTGTGTAACAGCTTGGCTAACAAAGCAAGTTTGTGTCTCATGAACTTTAGAGACCTTGCTGGGAGTGGCAGTATGATGAATGAAGCAAAGCAATTTTCTAGGAGCATTTCAGGTCAGTGATGGGAGAAATCAATTGTCTTCTCAGGCAAACAGAAACCTAATTTTAGTTGCATTGTCTTCAATAGAATCCATGCAAATTGAGTGATAGAAATTTTCACTTCTATTAAAAACTAGAGGCCTGGTGCATGAAATTCGTGCATTGAGTCGGGGGAGGGGTGTCCCTCAGCCCAGCCTGCATGCTCTCCAATCTGGGATCCCTTGAGGGATGTCCAACTGCTCGTTTAGGCCTGATCCCTCTCACAACTGCTGACTCCCAACTGCTCATCTACCTGTGTGCCTGATTGCCCCTAACAACTTCCCAGTAGCCTAATCGACACCTAACTCTTCCCCTGCCAGCCTAATTGCCTTTAACTGCCCTCCCCTGCTGGCCCAGTCACCCCTAACTTCCCTCCCTTGCCAGCCTGATTAACACCTAACTCTTCCCCTGCCAGCCCGATTGCCCCTAACTGCCTTCCCCTGCAGGCCTGGTCACCCCCAGTTGTCCTCTCCTGCAGGACTGGTCCCCCCCAACTGCCCTCCCTTGCCAGCCTGGTTGCCCCTAACTGCCCTCTCCTACTAACCATTTTATGTCCAGATAGGGGTGGCCATTTTTGACCACATGGGGGCGGCCATCTTGTGTGTTGGAGTGACAGTCAATTTGCATATTACCTCTTTATTAGATAGTATAGGAACATCATGTCCTAGTCTGTTTGCTCAATGGTTAGAGAGTCTGCCTGTGGACTGAAGGGCTTTGGATTAGACTCTGGTCAAGGGCACAACATAGGTTGTAGCCTTGATCCTGGCACCTGGTAAGGGTACATGTGGGAGGCAACCAATTGATGTGTCTCTCTCACATTGATGTTCCTCTCTGAACCCCCCCCCTTCCCTTCCACTCTTTCTAAAAAGCAATGGAAAAATATCTTCGGTTGAAGATTAACAAAAAAAGGAACATTGTATATCTTTTTAAATTCAAAGCCCTTTAGACTCATTTTCTCAACACTTCAAAGTTCCAATTTGCCTAAATACCCTGTTTCTCAAAAAGTAAGACAGTGTCTTATATTAATTTTTGCTCCCAAAGATGGCGCTAGGTCTTATTTTCAGGGGATGTATTATGTTTCCACGAAGTAGGTCTTATTTTTGGGGAAACACGGTATTATTAAAGATATGTCATACTAACCTATATAATAAAAGCCTAATATGCAAATTGAGTGAACTGCAGAATGACTGGTGGAACGACCAGTTGCTATGACATGCACTGACCATAAGGGGGCAGACTCTTAGTGCAGGAACTGCCCCTAGCCCAGCCGTGAGCAAACTACGGCCTGCGGGCCGGATCTGACCCATTCGGCTGTTCTATCTGACCTGCAGAACCAAAAGAGCAGAGGGTTCTCTTGCTCTCCCCTCCACTCCTTCACCAGCAGCCCAAGATGAGAGTGCCAGCATGGTCAGGTTGCTTTTGTTCCAGCCCTCCGGTCCAGTTTAAGAACCCATTGTGGCCCTTGAGTCAAAAAGTTTGCCCATCCCTGCCCTAGCCCCCAGGCTCCAGGCCAGCCAAGGCAGGGGCCAGCAAGTGGGCAGTGCCAATTGCCCTGCTGGTTGCCCCACAGATTGGCCCTGATTGTCGGCCAAGCCTAGGGATCCTACCTGTGCACAGATTTTATTCACTGGGCTTATAGTAAATTATAAAATTCCAACTAGGTTTTTTTGTTTGTTTGTTTGTTTGTTTGTTTGTTTGTTTTAGGTTTCTTATATGATATTTTTCCTCTCCTTGATGTTACTCATTTGAATTGATGCACAATGCTTAACTTAATAATTAGAGGTTATTATTAATAATAATTACTCTTTATACGCAATTTACTTCTTATTCAAGCCTTCAGTAGATTTTTGAGAGATAGGTGTACAGAGATTTCAGGGTGTCTTGTGGGCTAACCTCAGATTTATGCTGTTCAAAACTGTAGTAACTAGCCGCATGTGGCTGTTTAAAGTTAATTAAAATTAAATATAATAAAAAGTTTAATTCCTTAGTTGCTCTAGCAAATGCTCAGTAGCTACATTTGGCTGGTGGCTACCATATTGGGTAGCACAGAGAGAACATTTTCACTGTACAGAACTTCTCTAAACTACAGCTTGGCAAACTATGGCCTACAGCCAGTTTCTGTGTTCTCTGGAGTTAAGAATGATTTTTACATTGTTAAAGGGTTGTAAAAATAAAACAAAAAAAACAGAAGTGTCTGAGACAAGAGACTAAGTATGGCCCACAAAGCTCAACATATTTACTATCTGGCACTTAACAGGAAAAATTTGCCAACCTTTGGACCTATGCCTGTTTTTCTTGATGGCATTTCGACTTTCTGATCAAGTTAGGTTAGGTTTTTTTTTTTTTCTTAAGCCATCAGAAGACATGAATTTGTTAAGCAAATTAGGTAAATTTAGGAACAAATTTTCTTTTTAAAAAATATTTTTATTGATTTTATAAAGAGAAAAGGAAAGGGATAGAGAGATAGAAACATTGATGAGAAAGAGACATGTATCAGCTACCTCTTATATGCCCCCTACCGGGAATTGAGCCCAAAACCTGGGCATGTGCTCTGACCGGGAATTGAGCCATAACTTCCTGGTTCATGGGCCAATGTCCAACCACTGAGCCATGCTGGCCAGGCAGGAGCAAAGTTTCTTACTATAAGTAGAATCTGGAATGAGTCCAGAGCTTACACAAGTCAGTTCCCTGGAGCTAGCACAAGTGGGATGAGCTTTGAAATAGGTTCAGTTCTTTGTAGTATAAATGATTAATTTGCAGTAGCTTTGTAAATAATGTCTGCAGTCTAACAGAACATCATTCTGATTTTGTACCCTATTTTGTCTTTTACGTTCTATTTTCTCTGTTACGCTGAAATAAAATAAATATATTTCAGCAGATGCACTTGATCTTTCAACAAAGAATTTACCATGAAGGTTTTTAACTTCAAATTATTTTTAACTGCCAAGTGATTTTAGTCATCTCTCCAGAAAGAATGAAGCAAAAACATTCTTCTGCTGGTATTCTCAATATCTGAGAGATATTCTTCTCTTGCCAAATGTAGCTCTAACAATTTCTCATTAAATGTTAGGCTTATGAAATCTGCCTATAAAATGAGCATCTGGCATTTCTGTGGTAAATTAGAGAGTTAACTTTTTGCTTTCAAGCTTAGACTTTGACATTCGTGAGGGAATGTTGTGAATTCCCATGTTTGTGATAACCCGTAGCATATAATTTTTGTTTTAAAATGCAGTAAGGTATGGTTTAAAAAAATTGTTACCCCTTTGGGTTTTTCTATAAATTATTCCCTAAGTAGAAGTAATTAAAGTAATTATCCTACTAAAATAAATATTATATTACAATATATTGAATTAGTAGAAGCATTAATTTGATTTGTCTAAAACTTCAGATTCAAGATAGTGATGCCAGATTATTATGGACTGTGTGGTAAGATCATGAAATGCACTGAATCACACAAAAAAGGTCACATTTTAACATTATCCTTTGAGAGAAAAAGACAATGGTAGAAGAGGGCAAGGGAAATAATCTGTGAAATAGTATTCTGAGAAGGAACCTTCATGAAGTGATATCTTCTTTCTAAAGAACACTATGATTGGTAGCTGTGTTTTACTTTTATTCCTGGTACAAATTTAGTTACTTTAAAGCTCTATTCACTGATCATAACTGGTTGTGGTATCAGTTAGCAGTTTCCCATGTTACAACTTTGAAAAAATTTATGAAAACCCCCAAAACTTCTTATGGTTCTTTACTGTCATCCTCTTTGCTATTCTTTGCCAAACTACCTCTACATCTTTTTGCTCTTTCAGTTCTTCATGTCACTTTTATGTATGTCCTCCAAGCCTTTGCCACCCTCTTGCCTCACCAGTATTAATTGTTCACTCCTCTTCATTGTCTGTGAAGATTATCTCCTTGAAGTGATACACTCCCTCTTCTTTAAGGCATGCCAGTAAGCATCTACCCTTTTAGATCACTTGATCTCCAGTGAGAGATTCCATAGTATTTCCAATATAATCAAGGATTTGCCTCTGTAAAGCAGGCTCTTACCAAGATTGAGATCTTAGTCCACATCATTGTATGATGCCAGTTTACGTATAGTAAAGTCATATGCCTTGAGCTTGTGTTTTACACCTCAACTGAAAAATCAGAAGCGTTAAGGGGAAAGAACATCATCTTGAGATTTAGAGTTGGAAACTGCATTCATTAAGGAAGGTCTTACACATTGTCCACGATGGGAAGAACCTGAAATGTAGGCTTTTGAGAAATGAGATATTTCTCCACTCTGGCATAAAGTATTTATAAAACCGGCCATTGCCCTATATTCAAGATTTTTTTATTGGTCTATCAATGTTTGTCCTGGAGTTCTCAGATTAGTAGAGCAAACTTACTTTTTTTTAATGTAAAGTCTGCATTGTTTACAATGTAAATAAGTCAGTTTGACCTTGCACTCTATAAGCTCTTTAAGTAAATTATATGAGAAAAAGAAGAAAATAAATGAAACCAGGAAGCCCCCAAAATCTGAAGAAGTACATTATAGGCCTGTTCCTAACTGATTTTGTATTCCACTTCCTTCAATTCATGAATGAATACCTCTACCTCTCCTTTTTCCTTCATTCTCTCCCCAAATAGAAACTATCTGATCATCCTTGGTACTTATTTTAACATCTGACCCTACCAAGGGTGCAACTCCCTTTGTTAGGATTTAGATATTGTCAATAAATAAACATTTCTTTATAGCATACTATGAAGAAGAATGTCAAAAGTGCATCAACTCTTCTCAAGGCACTTATAATTTGATTTGGGTGACTGTGTAAAAAGATCACAGAACAAGGGAGCATGTCCCAAGTGCCACTCGAGTACCATAGGAGTTCAGAAATGAGATAGTACAGTGGGCTGAAAATGGATGGGTAGAGCCTAAAGATGTGATACTTAAACTGGAATGAAAGAAATAAATCCTATATATGATCGTCGGCAAATTAATTTCCTTCTCAGTGTGATTCCATGTAAAATGTAACACTCCATGTAGTAGTTTCTTTTTTATTAACCTGTAAAAGTCCCTTTTTTCCTCATCCATTTCCCTTGTTGGCTGCCGGGTTTGCTAGTTCAGTAAAAGGCATCATTTGTTGTCTTTGTCCACATATGGACCAGTAATTAGGTAGTTAGGGAGGCAAACTAACCTTACATCATAATTTGGCCTCCTTTGCCACCCTGTTAAGCCTGTAAGTGGAAACAAAAAGATAAGGAAGTAACCACAATCAAACATGCCTAGCTTGGGCTGAGTTTGACCTGCATCTTGGCAATGAAGTTGGTTGTTTCTGTTTTCCATTCTGAATAGATGTATTACCCTTCAAAGTCTCAAGACCCTTTATATATATATATATATATATATATATATATATATATATATATATATATATATATATATTTCCAGTCTTCTACATGCTAAATGTTAACCTCCTTATGACATGCAGTGAAGATTTCTGAATTTTTATTAGAAAATTCATTGCTGAAGCACTGAAGCAATTGGTTACTATTGCAGCTAATTCTTATTTAAATAAACAATAATTATTTTAAAAATAAAAAGGATTAGCCAGAACAGGTTTTTAAATTCACAGCAGCACCGATGTATATCAGTCCTGGCTCGGCAGACTGTGACCCAGGGCTGTGCAGTGTTTTATTACCCTCAGGCACATAAGGACACATACTTACAGCACCACTTTTGTAGCAGATATTTTTATAACTCTACAATATGATTAGACTGACGTAGAGCAATTCTCTAAATTCATAGGCATTAAAATATTCTGGCAGCTGTCTCCTTTTTGCCTTTAAGTTGAGCCATCATGATGAGATAGGACTGCACCAAGCCTGATCAGTACATGAATGAAGTTAGGAATGGTATTCGCACATTTTTGACAAAAGTCCTTGCCATTATGAATAGTAGAAATCTTGGAGGAGGGGTTCCCATTCAATTCCAATTTAATTTTAGTAATATTCTTGTTTTTCAGAAACCTTTTTACTTCAAAGTACATTCCATGTAATCAGATAGGAAGGGATTTATGGTATAAAAACGCCTTTGCGCCCTAGCCAGTTTGCTCAGTGGTTAGAGTATTGCCCACAGACTGAAGGGTCCCGGGTTTGATTCCAGTTGAGGGCATATATATCTCTATTGTAGGCTTGATCTCCAGCCCCAGTCAGGGCACGTGTGGGAGGCAACCAATCAATGGGTCTCTCTCACATTGATCTTTCTCTCTGTGTTTCTACCCCTCCCTTCCACTGTGTCTAAAAATCAATAGAAAAAATATTCTCAGGAGAGGATTAACAATAAATAAATAAATAAATAAATAAATAAATAAAACCTCTGAGTTCTAAAAGAAACAGCTTAGATTGTGTCAAAGAAAACAACAACCACAAAACAAAACAATACAACATCACTCTGGCCATACACCAGAAAGGTTGCGGGTTGGATTAGATTCCTGGTCAGGGCAAACGCAGAGGTTGCAGGCTCAATCCCCAATGGGAGCATGTAGGAGGCAGCCAATCGATGTTCCGCTCTCACATCCATGTTTCTCTTTCTCCCTCTCCCTTTCTCTTTCAATATCCTCTAATAAAATAAAATAAAATTTTTTTAAAACCCTACAGTATCTTTACTGGGAGTTAGGGTTTAGAGAGTGTTTGGGAGAACCTGGATGGAAGAAGCTTACTGGTAAGTTTTTTTTTGTTTTTTTTTTAAATATATTTTATTGATTTTTTTACAGAGAGGAAGAGAGAGAGATAAGAGAGTCAGAAACATCGATGAGAGAGAATCATCGATCATTTGCCTCTTGCACATCCCCTATTGGGGATGTGCCCACAACCAGGGTACATGCCCTTGACCAGAATCGAACCCCGGACCTTTCAGTCCACAAGCTGATGCTCTATCCACTGAGCCAAACCGGTTTGGGCTGATAAGTTTTTATTAGGGTGCAGTGACATGGGGTACAGATTCTTTTGTTCTTAACATAGGCTTCTAGCAACCCCTGGATTCTAGGGGGTGCTGGGAGTCTGGGAAGGTTCTTTTTTGTTTTTTTTTTAAGTCTCATGTTATGATCTCAACAACTGTGACCTCTCTTCCCCTGAGTATTTATTACCTGCTTCCAAGTATCTCAAATTCTAACTAGGAACAGTTTACAATGGAAAGATTTGCCCTTTTCTGAGAAATATGAGACTTCAAATGGCAAACGATTATTGGTACAACTATTTTGGTAAACTGTTAAGCAGTATCTAAGGCAGTATTGGGTCATATAATTCTAGTGCTATCTAACCTAATAATAGGGTAATATGCAAATTAACCATCACTCTGCTACACAAGCCACACCCACCAGCCAATCAGAGCGAGTATCAAATTACCCCAACAATGATGGCGGTTAATTTGCATACACAGAGGGAGGGAGGGGTGAAGACAAGACAGCATAGAAGGAAGAGGGAGGGAAAGTGGAAAGCAAGGCGGCTGCAGCTGCTGGAGGGAAAGCACTGGCAGCGCATTCGGGGCAGGGTGAGGTATGCAGCGGTGCTACAGGGGCGAGGGTGGCGGGCGCGGTGGGGTGGGTGGGGCAGGGTGCACAGCAGCGGCGGGTGCAGCAGGTCGGGTGTGCAGGTTGAGGTGTGCAGTGGTGGTGGCAGCGCATGCTGCCTCAGAGACAGTGGCAGTGGTGGCCGTGGGCTCGGTGGGGTAGGTGGGATGGGCGGGGCGGGGCGTGCCCCATCTGTCCTGCCTGTCCCGCCCAGCCCCGCCTGCCACAGCGGGAGAGGTTGGAGGCATGGGGGGTGGGAGGGAAGCCCGCTGGAAGTCTTGCAGGAATATTCCTGCAACAGGTGCCTAGTATAGAAATAGAAATGCAAACATTTGTATGTCAAAAATACAAAAGTTCTGCTGAATAAATTGTGATATATTCATAAATAGAATATTATATAGCTATGAAAATAAGCAAAAACATGCAACAATATTAATGAGTTTCAGGGGCATAACATTGAGTAAATGAAACTAGACACAAAGAAGTATATATTATACAGTATCATTTACATAAAACTCAGAACAAGCAAAGCTAATCTATGGTGATATAAGTCAAAATAACGACTGCATTGGGGGTGTAGTGGTGGCGGGAGAGGGTATGAAGGAGGGAGGCGTCTGGGGGGCTGGTAATAGTTCTCTGTATAGATGTATGTGGTTGTTACACAGATGTGTTAGTTTTGTGAAATTCCTCATATGTATACTTGTGATTTGTACATTTTTCTGTGTGTATATTATGCTTTAAAAAGTTAACTGGAAAAATATTTTGAAAGGCAAATAGTGGCTGAGGTAAGAAATGAAACAAATTCACCTTGAAGGCTAATAGCTAGTCTGTCCTTAAGGGGAAATGAAAGCTCTCTAGCCTTTCTGCTTTGATTTGGGAGCTCGTGAAAGAAGGTTATCATGCATTAGCTTTTCAGCCAGTTAGGAAAGAGAATGTTGAAGAAGAAGGGAACCAACTCCCCAGATTTCAAAATATTCCTTAGAGCAGACCTTATATCATTGGATAGGAACAATAGGAATTGTTTTCTGGGGTATTTTTATCATGGGTAGCTGAGAATATATATAACTTTTTGGGCCTTAAAAGTTTGCTTTTAACATAAACATCCTTAGCATTAAAATTTTTGTTCCCAGAGAGTCATTAAATGGGGTAGCACTGTAATAGAGAAAGACTGGTGATGACTGTTATTCAGTAGATGGCAGTATTCCCTTTAAAGTTTTTAGTAAAAATGTCGGTGCATGGGGGTAACTCTTAGCGACTTTTTTTGGTAGGAGTGATAAAAGGTCACATGCTGGGACAAGTAGACCAGAAAGAACATTTTAATCTTTTTTGTCCATTTGTTGTTTCATGTATTACTATTTTGGATGAACCAACAAGAGTCAGAGTCCACAAATCTAGGACATAGTTTTCCACATAAAACCCTTGCCTCGCCGAAACTGGTTTGGCTCAGTGGATAGAGCGTCGGTCTGCAGACTGAAAGGTCCCAGGTTCGATTCCAGTCAAGGGCATGTACATTGGTTGCGGGCACATCCCCTGTAGGGGGTGTGCAGGAGGCAGCTGGTCGATGATTCTCTCTCATTGACGTTTCTAGCTCTCTATCCCTCTCCCTTCCTCTCTGTAAAAATTCAATAAATATATTTTTTAAATTATTTTTTTAAAAACCCTTGCCTGCAAGAATGATTGCCTGCAAAAGGAAGTTTTTTAAATGGAGTATTGTGTTAAGTGGGTGTTAATGGATAGAAGATTCAGAAAGGTTTTGGGAAGTCTTTTTTTCTTTTTTCTTTCTATCTTGTATTTAGGAATATATACAAATATGTCAAGATTGAGATCATGACTAACTGCTTTGAATAAAGATGTCAATGAAATTTATTGATACAGAGGTTAGGATGTGATTGAATATAAGTTAAAAGAAAAATTAAAGTAATTGACCAGTATATTTTTGTTGGTTATCTTAATACAAATTAAGTGTTATTTGAATAGTCTCTCTTTTTTTCATAATAAAATTTTCTTAAAATAGCAATGCTTGATGGAAGCACTGGGGTTTAAGAAATGTTGCGGCATATAGGGTTTATAGTTAGAGGATATTGATGTGAAGTAGAGTGATATGCCAAAGAAGTTAAGAATTATCAACCAGCCTGACTGGCATGGCTCAGTGGTTGAGCATTATGACCTATAAACCAGGAGGAGGTCACAGTTCAATTCCTGGTCAGGGCACATGCCCAGGTTTCGGGCTCAATCCCCAGTGGAGGCATGCAAGAGGCAGCCAGTCAATGATTCTCTCTCATCATTGATGTTTTATCTCTCCCTCCCCTTTTCTCTCTGAAATCAATAAAAATATGTAAAACAATAAAAAATTATCAATCAAAAGACTAACCATGCCCATCGTGCAGAATGGGAGACCAATGAACAAACTATAGTCAGTCGAAGTCAGAAGAACTACATTCAAGTTCTGAGTGCTTATTAACTACTAGAGGCCCGACACATGAAATTCATACAATGGGCTCGGCCCCTGCCCACCGCGGCCAGATGGTCATTCTGAAGGACATCCAGAAGCACATCATTCTAATTAGCATGTTATACTTTTATTATTATAGATTGATCTTAGGCAAATCACTTAACCTGCCCAAGTTTTCTTTTTCTCATCTGTGAAATGTAGGTGACACATAGTAACTGCTTCGCTTTCCCCTCTGTATAGGTTATTAGATGCATCAAGTGGGTGCATTGTCTTTAAGGGTGGTATGTTGATGTTAATGCACTTAAGGTATGGACTCTAGTTGTTTCTTTATTGTTCAATTTACTTTTTGGTTTCTCAAGTTTTCTGCCTGGAGTCATCAGGTGCCTGCTGAGAAACACTGATAAACATATATTCAGCGGCCATTATTGATGACTACCTATTACGAAATAGTTCCCAGAGCTTCACAACTGCATGAGTAAAGTGAACCATCGGCCTATTGCACAGTTACAAGAACTGGGCTAGCCCAGGGCTGTGAATCAAATTCAAACTGTCCAACTCCACAGCAGTTGCTTGTGGTATGTTATGCTAGGCTTGCTGTGATTGGTTTCCTTTTTGACTTTTCCCCAGCTAGTATTTTAGAAGCCAGGGCCATACTCTTTTTATGTGTTAGACAATTCAAAAACAACATTGAGCCTTAAAAGCCAATTTTATTATGTTTTACATTGGAGTTGTTAACAAAATCCTAATACATGCAATTATTAATTTGGGAGTGGGGATAGTTGGTACTCCTGTATTTGATTAGTTGAGTCTATGTTTCATCTTAGGCTAAAGCACATATAAGTACTTTCTTGATTATCCATACTCAAGGAGAAAAGCAATAGCATTAACACAATATACAGAGTATTAATATTTGGTTCGAAGATATATTGATTTTCTTTACAGACACCATCCTCAGTTATATTTTAATATAACAGCTGGTTTGCTTTTTTTATATTTGTGTGTGAGCACATGTGCACTCGTGAGCTTTAGGGGGTTTCCCATTTAATAGTCAATGACATTTTGCATGGAGATAACATTTTCTGGAGAAACATTTTAAACTGATAACTAAATATACTAATAACTAAATATACTTTTGCTATTTCTATCAGGTAAAAACATATATATGAACATTTTTATTTATAGATACATTGTCTTTCAATATTTCAAAATTATTATTTTTAATGAAAAATGATTTTTTAAAAATAATCTTCAACCTTCCCTAGTAAAAATATAAAAAGTACTTATTCATATTTTGGCCATCTTCTAACATAGTTTGTCAATTGTTACTTTATGTTTCTTAAATAAACTGATAACATTTAAATAAAATTTAAATTTTAGAATAGTTGTAGATACAGGAAAATTGTGAAGGAGAATTTTCATATAATTCACATTCACTTTCCCCTATTATTATTATTTTGCTACATTTGTTATAATTAACGAACTTTTCTCCTTCTTCTCCTCCTTCTTCTTCTTCTTCTTCTTCTTCTTCTTCTTCTTCTAACATTATTTAGATTCCTTTGTTTTTTTTCTCATGTTCCTTGTCTGTTCCAAGGTCTGTTTAGTAGTGTTGGTTGTGACAGTGTCTCAGACTTTGTTTGTTTTTGATCATCTTGACAGATTTAAGGAGCACTGGTCAGGTACATTGTAGAATATCCCTCAACTGGGATTTGATGTTTTTCTCATGATTATGGTTTGCCTTTTATAGTATATATTAGGTTATATGGGGAGATTGTCCTTGATCATAGTGACTGATATGAAGAAGGCAGATTTGTATTTGAAAATATTGGCTGTGGATAACTCACACAAAGATAAGCATTAGCATTATTCTTTGTTGGCATTTAAACATTGGCTACATTCTTTATATTTTGTATTTTTTATTGTTTTTTAGAAGAAGCCAGCCCTAATTCTGGCTTAAACCAAGAATATAGGTTATATGACCTGATAATGTCCCTAAAGCAGTTTCTTTTCTAATTGCATCTATTGGGGCAGTTAACGTGGGTTTTAATGTTACTCCTAAGAGCTTTATTTAATCTGTATTGGCCTCTTAATTAGTAATGGGCAATTTTGGGTGAATTGTTAATTGAGTAAAATTGCAGAAATTATTATATGCAGAGTCCTTTTGTCAGTGTAGCCTAGAAACGTATAAGATTAAAGCAGAACCTGGTTTAGTTACTATTCTAAGATAAATGCTTAAAAAGTATTATCTTAGTGGCTTTGGTTTGTATTCTAGTCTGGTGGTGGTTTTAACTCTGCTAAGAATTATTGTCTTTTAACTCACTGAGGTCCTCAATTCTACTCCATTAAGGGCCACTTTTCTGCCAATCAAAAGCAGCATCCCTGAGATTGATTTTTGTTACAGTGGATAGTAATGGCTGCCTAGTGACAACATTTCAAACTCTTTTATGTAAACAGAAAGCAATCAAATAAGTACTAATCCAAGGATTATGCCGACCCAAATCCCGTGGCCAGGCGAAGAATCTCTGCGGTACATGTCCCGGCTCTTTGCCTGCGGTTGGAAGCAGCCCCCTTCTTCCGGGAAAGCTCACTTCTGCTTACTTGTGCTGCCCGTTAGATTGCAGTATGCTAAAACCAAACACTCCTGCAGCTCCTGAATGGAATTCAAAAAGACACTTACATTTCCATAAATAAATTAGGAATTCAGTGGTTTCTTCGGGCTAATCAGGGCAGGCTGATAAACCTTGCTAGCTGTTTAATAAATGAATTGTGACTGATTACCTATTAATATGGACGCCTCAGGAATTCACCCAGGGGGAAGCAGAGCAGTGAAATAGAGAGGGGCATGGCCCCTTGGGAAATCAGGGCTTCATGTTTGCAGCTTAAATATCTCTGTGAAGTATCAATAAGGAGGTAATTGAATTTTGAACACAAACATGAGCGCCGAATGGATGAAAGGGGGAGGGGGATCTGATCATCTCTTCTCTGCCCCTTCATTCTCCCCTCCCCTTTTCCTTAGAGACCACTCTAGTAAAGATAGATGCTAAATCCATTAAATAAAGATTAGACTCTGTCGTAGTAGAAAATGGCAGCTTAGCTAGATCCCTGGGCAAATTGGGGCCTGTTGCAATACAGAAAATTAAAATATACATTTTTAACAAGTCTGCTGTCTTCCTAGCAATAATGCTAGGCTAGCTTGTGGGGTTTGCTCCTCCTTCAGATGGGCTTTTGTTTGGGCGATCACTTTCTCTTGTGTTAGTGCCAATCTTTTCTGTATTCCTGGAGCAGAAGGGGCTGGGCTTATTTATTTATTTATTTTTAAAGCTTCTGTTGAGGCCTTTCCTCGATCCTGCTTGCTTGTAATCAGAGAAGTGAGAAGGAGATTAGTGTCCCAGGAATTGACGGTAGATAAATGTTCCCTTCCCTTAACTGGTGGGTCCAGAAGAGCCCAATCACTTGTATTTCAGGGATGATTGGAGACTGTACAGCCAGAAAAGGGCTTACAGACTGAAATAAACATCGATGTTATAGATGCAATTTTACTTGGCTTTATTTCCTCTAGATGAGGTTATTGATTTGCTTTGTTCTCCTATTTTAAGCCATATAAAGTCATATTAATTTAGAAAAAAAGAAGAATTGGCATCATTTGGTTACACTCATAATACCCCTTTTTGAGCAGCAATAAAAACAAGTGTCAAGCCTTAAATACTTCTGTTATCTTTATGTCAATACCCAGTATTGGCTTTTTGGACTAATCCTTGTTTATATGTCAATCTACAGTCCTGCAGTTCTGATGCCACTTTCCTAGGGCTTCAGTCGGTCAGTCTATCAACAAGTATGAATTGAGCATCTTTTAGGTGTGTGATATTGTTAGTTGGCATGTTCACTGGTGAAGTTTGTTCTCTGCTACCACAGATCTGTATTTTAACAAACAAAGCTAATCACGTCATACTCCTACTTATAAATGTTCTTTGGTTCCTTGAGCCCTCCATGACTAAAATTCAAATTCCACAGTCCTTCACAAAAGACCTTCTTAACATGAACCTAGCCTCTCCAGTTTTATCTGGAAAACTTCTCCTTCTCCTTCAAGACCATTTCAAATCCCACCCTCTCTGAATAGTGTCTATCTGTTCTCCCAGGCAGAGTTCAATTTTTATCTCAGTGTAGGTTCTATACTTGTAGCACTGAGGATTTCTATATGGAAGAAAAAAATGTGCAACTTCTTAGTCTCAGTGATAAAGGATCTTGTGCATCATTTGCCACATGGTTTTGCAGACATTACCAAATCTTTACTTCAACTTCAGAGGTATCTTCATCAAATTTTCATTGACTTCTCCTTATGACACTTCACTTTAGAATTTAACTTTGTTTTTTTTCCAGTAATCTTTAATGTTAAAAAGGGAGGAAAGAATGTTTGTGAGCCCTCTCATTGCTGCTGCCTTAAATTATCTGTAAAGAGAAGAAATCAGCCAAGACCGGTTTGGCTCAGAGGAGAGAGCGTCAGCCTACGGACTGAAAGGTCCCAGGTTCCATTCCTGTCAAGGGCATGTACCTTGGTTGCGGGCACATCCCCAGTAGGGGGTGTGCAGGAGGCAGCTGGTCAATGTTTCTTTCTCATCGATGTTTCTAACTCTTTATCCCTCTCTCTTCCTCTCTGTAAAAAATCAATAAAATATTTTTTTTTAAAAAGAGAGAGAAGAAATCAAACTTACTTAATCTGATTGCCACATTTCATAAATATGCCTTAGTATATTTTGAATGCTATTTCTCAAAGCCAAATACCACAAAATTTAAGAATTTTTCTAGTCCTTCACATGTTGAAAGTTACATTGATGTTGCATCAAGATGTTTATAATTTTACTCCCATTTCTCTAACCTTTGCTTCCTGCCATTTTGCTGGGGCCAAGGAAGCAAAAATTTAAACGCTCTGTATTTCCAGTAGTCAGATTTTAACTATAGTAAGTTTTAAACCTTATTCAACATTAATGGAATGATGCAAATAAATTTTTTTCGAATAATTTTATGTGAAGAGTGTATATTTTCTTTTAATTATAAGAAATTCTGAAGTAGAAAAATCTCTCAAATTATCCCTAAAATTTTTTAATAGAATAAAAAATATCATTGGTTTTTATCCCGTTAAGAAAAGATTCTCTTGGTAACTCTCTCATTTCCTAAAGCTTTCTGATGACCTTAGCATAATCTTCATTCAATAAAATATCTCTTTTCCTGCCTTTGTATATTTAAACACAATATCCTTAGAATTAACCTAAGTATAATGAGTGTTACCTGCCGTACGGTTGAGTCAGTTTCGACTCCTGGCAGCCCTATGACGGGGCAGTGTCTACAATGTCCTGTCCTCATAGCCCTCCTCAGCTTGTGTAGACTCCTGCCTATGACTTATTTTATGGGATCAATTCATGAATGGGATCAATTACTCCTTGGGCAATTGCTGATTTAAGCTTCTGTGTATGTGGGGGTAATGTTCAAGTGTCTGTCTTGTTCAGGAAGATTCTGTAGCTGTGATTCTTGATCTGAGAGTTTATGAATCTCCTGAAATTATAAATAAAATTATGTGTGTACATATTCATGTATATTTTTCTCCAGAGAGTATACATGGTTTTTAAAATATATACTATATTTATCGATTTTTTACAGAGAGGAAGAGAGAGGGATAGAGAGTTAGAAACATCGATGAGAGAGAATCATCGATCAGCTGCCTCCTGCACACCCCGCACTTGGGGATGTGCCCGTAACCAATGTACATGCCCTTGACCAGAATCGAACCTGGGACCCTACAGTCTGCAGACCGACGCTCTATCCACTGAGCAAAACTGATTTCGGCTGTATGGTTTTTTATTATATTTTTAAAAAACGATCTCTATTATGGGTTGAATTGTGTCTGTCTAAAAAAGATACCAGAATTCTAATCCCTGGTGCTTCAGAATGTGACCTTCTTTGTTTATGTGGTTTTTAGAGGTTTTGTTAACAAAAATTAAGTGAGGAAATAGCTATATGTAGTCAACCAGCTATGTTTTCCAGTCTGTTACCCCCAAAAGGTTAACAACCACTGTTTTTAAGACATGCAGCCTGGCCGGTGTGGCTCAGTGGTTGAATGTTGACCTATGAACCAGAAGGTCACTGTTCGATTCTCAGTTGGGTTTTTAAAAAACAAACATTCTATGAATATGTGAGTGCTTATGTAGACATATTCTGCTGAGCACGAATTACAGAGAAAAGAACATTGTTGTTGTTGTCCTGAGGTTACTTACAGTCTCTTGGAGAGCACTAGAGAAAGGTACTTATCTCAGGCAGAGTCAGAGAAAGTAATCCTAAACCGTCTTGAAAAGATGTGCAGTAAGTTGGGGGGAAAGTGTGGGCTGGTAATTGCTCCACAGAGCACTGGTCAAGAAGTCTGAGCATAAGCAACAACAGTGCTAGGAAATGGCAGAGGCCCGAGACATGCTGTGTTTGGGGAACTTCAGAGTAAGTACTTAGGAGATGGGGATGGAGAGCCAAGGAGCCTGGTTTGCACAGGAGCCACGGTGTTGTCCTGAAGGCTCTGTGACACTGAAGAACGGTGAGCGGGGAGATGACATCGATTGCCCTTTTCTTGAGAAGAGCACTCTGACAGTTGATGACTTTCTCCTCACTGTATTTCTCTCTCTTCTTAGTGTCTGGTTACTTTATAGGTGCTAATGACCAGCTGGGGAGTTGGAGGGGTGGGGGACAGATAGAAGCAGGGAGGCCAGTTTTAGAAGATGCTGGGTTGCAGGAACTGTGGATGACTCTCAGTTTTTGACTTGAGTAGTTTTTAATTAGTTTTCTTAATCAGCATAGAGAATATAAGCAAAAGTGCTATTTGGGACTGGGAGATACTGATTTTCAACCTGTTTTATCCTGTTTGCCCTTGGGACCTTTTAAGATACCACTTTAACTTAGCTAAGGGTGGTTTTACTAAGCAATTTAGGCATATACAAATTAATTAATTATATACACTCTTTCAGTTACTTATAGACGTAGTCTATCATATGCAGAACTATTCTTGTTTATTATTAACATCAACAGCTAACATTTCCTGATTTGTGCCTGTCACTGTGCCCAGTGCTTAATCCATATGCTGATACGACTCCTATAGCCACTGTTATTATCTTGTACAGATGAAGAAAGAGAGGATCAATTGCCCAAGGTATTGAATGACAGAGCCAGGACTAGAACTCAGGCCTGTGTGATTCCAAAGCCTCAACTCCTAAACTTGCTTGCTGCATGTGCATAAATCCTCTGACAGTGGTAACGGGAAGGCTTTTGGTCCTGGCCCGGGTGCTCTCCTGAGGCCTGCCTGGCACTACCATGAAGGTCACTCCTTAAGGTCCATACTTGTCTTCCCCTGAGCCAACTAACTGTAGGTTTAGCTTAAATGTCAATTTATTTGCAAGGTCATGCCTAACCCCCTAGACTAAGTTACTCCTACCTTTACTCTGATGCCTATGATACGTGCTCTACCGGCACCATCTACGTCCCACACCCTAACTTGATATTGCAAGTATTTGTTATATTGTCTGCTTTGTGTCAGGGAGAGGAGGGAAAAGGTCAGACAACTTCTGGACTTAGACAATTTCTTTATTAAGGCAGAAGTGATATCTTTGTGAAAAATTCAATTTGGCTGTTGGTATTATTGCTGCTCTTGCTGCTTCTGTTTTGCCTTTGCCTCCGTGTATTTGTAAGTGTACAAATCCACATGACAAGGAAACTCCGGCCTTAAGTCAAGCTGCTGTATAAGGTAGCTGTACAAAAGATTATTTATAGACCCAAATGCTCCTCACCCTATGAGCCTGTAATCTCTATAGACTAAAAGGAATTAGGTCCTTCGAGGTGGCCGTTCTTAGTTAGCCCGGATAAAAACCTTTGATTATTCCCTGTCAAGTTTAAGTAGTCCCTTGTGCATATGGAGGTTTTGAGATCACTAGGTGAAAATTACTTTTTATAGTAATTATTCGTACTAAAGGGAAAGAGTTTACCTTTTGTAAATCTTTCTCACTTATCTAAATCTTTTATACGTTAGACCATGCTGTTTTTCACAAATTCCTT
Source organism: Vespertilio murinus (assembly GCA_963924515.1). NCBI lineage: Eukaryota > Metazoa > Chordata > Mammalia > Chiroptera > Vespertilionidae > Vespertilio > Vespertilio murinus. Next base: position 196,790,350 of record OZ004704.1, read on the forward strand.
CTAGTTCATGTCTACTAAACTTTAATTAACTTACTCTGTACTTTCCCAAGCACTAATGGAAATACGGGATTATAACCAATTTAATACTCTGGACATTCTACTAGACAATTTCCTCAATGTGATTTAGGGCAGTTTATAATCACTCCTTGTGGTCTTGGGGCCAGTTTTCAATTCATGAGACTCATATATCCTGTCTCGTTTTAATTAATTTTGCAAGGAAGATGCCAGGAGAAGCAGTATTAAATGCTTTCTTATAATCAGGTTCTTTCATTTATTGGGTTCTTGTCAGCGACTAATCTTGCAATTTTATCACAATAAACTCCAAAAGTTTCTCTGACATGGTTTGTTTTTTACTCTTCTTCTTCAGTGCTTAGTACTCATGGTTTGGATAACCTTATATTTATGGTTGTCTTAGTCAGAATTGATGCTGGGCAATTTCTCTAGATTTATAATAACAATTGTCAGAATTCACTTTTTAGGATTTGGGGATCGGCTTTACTTGGTGTCACATGTGTTCCATGTTCCTTTTATTTGGGCCTTTTTGTGTGATGATATATCTGCCAGAATCCAGTCAGGAGTAATGTGAGGAGGGACATTTTTAATAAAGAATTGTAAACTGGCCGAAACTGGTTTAGCTCAGTGGATAGAGCGTCGGCCTACGGACTGAAAGGTCCCGGGTTCGATTCTGGTCAAGGGCATGTCATTTGGTTGCGGGCACATCCCCAGTAGGGGGTGTGCAGGAGGCAGTTGATCAATGTCTCTCTCTCATCAATGTTTCTAACTCTCTATCCCTCTCCCTTCCTCTCTGTAAAAAATCAATAAAATGTATATATATATTTTTTAAAAGAATTAACTGGTGAAAGGCGGCTAACTTCTAAAAGGGTTAAAGAAGACTCTAGGCCTGCAGAGGTGGCAACTGCAGAAAGCCATGCCACCCAGGGCTGAAAGACAGTGCACCACAGAGGAGCCTAGAAATTCAGAAGAGGCCCCCACAAGGCTGAGACACAGGCCTCTGGAGAGAGGACGGGGCTGCTACCCACTGCCAGAGGGGCTCCGCTGTGAACTGCAGCAGCAGCCACCTGTGTGAAGGTGAAGAAGCCCAGCCAGAGGGAGCCCCTCCGCTGACCCAGGGCCGTGTTGCCAAGGTGATCATTGTTGGGACCCCTGCATGGCAGCCTGCTTGTCACTGTGTAACAAGGAAGTTTCTTCTTCCTGCTTCAGCCTTGCCTTCTCCCACCCACCAGCAGCCTCTCTGCTGGCTAGCTTAACTTTGAGACCACCGACAGGAGAAATGCGGCCTACTGCGGGGTCTAGCTCCAGTAGCACAAGGCAGGGCAGAGGGGTGAGTCAGGAGCTGACAGGCAATAAATGACTAACTGGCACAGTCAATAAAAGCTTTCTGTAAAGTGAAATCTTCAAATTAAATACTTTTGCTTCTCGTCACAAATAGTTTTTATTTTGTTGTATTTTTAAATAAGTGTTTATTGCTCTCAAAGCAGGGTACATCTGTAAATTTCACAATTGGGTAGCATTCACCACCTAGACAATGCCATCTGAGCCAGAGATTGGCAACTGTAAATGTCCCTCAAAATGCTTTTCACTAGGGGGCTTAATAAATATTATTCAAGTAATAAATACCTAATAGTAACTGGGAGACAAAGCATGAAAGTAAACAGAAGCTGGCTCTTCCAGCCTCCTATTCCCATTGAATCCTACTTTTCACTAATTTTTCTAACTGTTTTTTTTTTAAAACATTGATTGGTTTGAGAGGGAGGGAGAGAGAGAGAGAGAGAGAGAGAGAGAGAGAGAGAGAGAGAGAGAGGGAAATATTGATTTCTTATTCCACTTTTTCTTTTTCATTATTTTGTGTTGCTCCACTTATTTATGCATTCATTGGTTGTTTCCTATATGTACCCTGACCAGCAATAAAACCCATAACCAACATGGCCAAGGCCTTCATGAACTGTTATTCTCCCAAATTTTTTAGCCACATTGAGCCTTTCTGTTCCTGACTTCCTTTAGCACCCAATTATTATTTATACTTACCAACTAAATTTTGAGAGCCTGTAGTCAGGGACCATACTTTATATTATACTTTTATATATTACTAGAGGCCCAATGCATGAAAATCATACAAGAGTAGGCCTTCCTTCCCCCCTGGTTGCTGGCACCGGCTTCCCTCTGGCACCCAGGACCTGGCTTCCCTTTCAACCCCGGCCTCTTCATCCAGAAGGTCATCCGGAAGGACGTCGGGTCTAATTAGCATATTACACTTTTATTATTATAGATAAAACAGTATTTTGCAAATGCCTGTTGTATCTTTATATATTCAAAATAAAACATGGGCCCAGCCGGCATGGTTCAGTGGTTGAGCATCAACTTATGAACCAGGAGGTCACAGTTCAGTTCCCAGGCAGGCACATGCCTGGGTTGCAGGTTCGATCCCCAGTGTGGGGCATGCAGGAGGCAACTGATCAATGATTCCCTCCCATCATTGATGTGTCTGTCTCTTTCTCCCTCTCCCTTCCTCGCTGAAATCATATATTTTTTTTTAGTGGAAATAGCCCCCAAGGCAGTCAGAGAACAGATAGGTACTTACCCATTCCTGCCTCCGTTGCTACTTTTTTAAAGCTCTCCATCCACTGTCTCTTGATCCCTAGATAGAGAATAACTAACATTAGGAATATTAAAACAAAATCAAGGTAGGAGTGGGGAGAGTGACGAACCATGGAGAAAGCTAGAAGTATGTATAGTGAAATAAATTTGGGGGAAAATGCTTCCAAGTTAATTATGGTTTGAATGCATATATGCTTTCCTTCTCTTCCCAAATCCTGCTAAAACAGAATTTTAAAAAGGATATATTCCCTCAATGAAAGAACAGGAAAGAGGACAAAAGCAGTGAACTTTTGGAAGCTGGAAAGCATATGAATTTAGCAGATCTAAGTAAAACAATCTTAAAGTGAGAAAAGTTAAGAACCAAGCCAGTTTACACTTCACAATACTCCAAAAGGCTGAAGATTGGTACTAGGTTGAAGGCAGAGATGGGGTAAATAAGGAGGACTAATTAAAGTCTATTTTAGGAGTCAGAAGTCTAGATCACCTGCTTTATTATAGTCCACAAAAGATTAGGGCTTTCTTCTCTAGAGGGGTGAAGCAAAGTGGTTCCTCAGCCAGGCCAACTGAGGACAGGGCTTCTGTACTGAAAATGTAGTGAATTATGCACTTTTGCTGAGACTACGTCTCCCTGCACACCCAGGCCTTTTCCCTCTAAGTCACGAACATGGAAGACACTTCTCTGGGGAATCTCACCAGCCACCCAAATGAGTAAATGAACCAAGAAAAAGATGGCGTAGGGTACAGAAAATGGGCTTCCCGGGTGATTTTGTGCACCAGACAGAGGACAGCCAGGTCACGTAAGGAGACTTTCAGGAAGATGCAATTGGCGAATTACGTGATACATATCAGTATCTTAAGATGTTGAAAGCTGGCAGATACAGAATCTATTGAATGAGAGAAAGTACATAGAACACCAAACTAACCCAGGAGAAACAAAAAATATGCAAAAAAGGAAAGGTAATCATAGTTTATGACATGGCTTAGCCATAGATAGCGTTTGTATAATCATAACAATGTAGAAAGTGAATATTGATGTAAGTAAAGTTACAAATAGTAACTCTGGGAGAATAGGAGATAGGTGTTTACACATGTAAGGAATTACGGTGAAGGGGTGTAGAAAGGAGCTAAGTCATCACTTTCTATTTTGGAGGAAAGCAGATACTGTCTCAAATTACAAAATTGAGAAGTAGTAATACAGGTATATTATCTAATTCTAGTTATTTAGATATAAAGAGGTAATCTACACTAATAATGCTAATGGGTCCTTCCATCCAGACAAAGCTGCAGCGGGCGGGGGGCAGCAGCAGAGGTTCCGGGCCTTGGCAGAGGTGGCAGGCAGGGGTCCGGCCAAGGCCCTTGCATGAATTTCATGCTTTGGGCCTCTAGTAAAATGTAATCAGCTAAATAGAGTGAAAATGGTTGCTACTGAAAAGGAGTTAAAGGTGAACTGTAGCCCAGCTGGTGTGGCTCACTGGTTGAGCATTGCGGTCATGGTTCAATTCCTGGTCAGGGCACATGCCCAGTTGCAGGCTTGGTAGCTGGTGTAGGCAGCTGATTAATGATTCTCATTATTGATGTTTTGATCTCTCTCTTCCTCTCCCTTCCTCTCTGAAATCAAAAAAAAATATTTTTTTTTAAAGGTAAACTGCAGCTGAAACTGGTTTGGCTCAGTGGATAGAGCATCAGCCTGTGGACTGAAAGGCCCCATGTTTGATTCCGGTCAAGGGCATGTACCTTGATTGTGGGCACATCCCCAGTAGGGGGTGTGCAAGAGGCAGCTATGGATGATTCTCTCATCAATGTTTCTAACTCTCTACCTCTCTCTTCCTCTCTGTAAAAAATCAATAAAATATATGTATTTTTTAAAAAGGTGAACTGCAACCCTTGATGGTGTGAGCATCATCCTATGCACTAAAGGTCGCCACATGCCTGCGTTGCAGGTTCAATCCCCAGTAAGGGATGTGCAGAGGGCAGTCAATTAATGTTTCTCTCTCATTAATGTTTCTCTCTCTCTCTCTCTCTCTCTCTCTCTCTCAAATCAATTTTAAAATTTTTTAAAAGGTGAACTGCAGTTTTTATAACCTTATAGAATTGATTTTTGAAACATGTACCTGTATAACTTTAATTTCTTTAAAAACAACTTAATTGTGCCCTAACCAGTTTGGTTCAGTGGATAGAGTGTCGGCCTGCAACTGAAAGGTCCCAGGTTCGATTCCGGTCAAGGGCATGTACTTTGGTTGCGGGCACATCCCCAGAAGAAGTATGCAGGAGGCAGCTGATCGATATTTCTCTCTAACTATCTCTCTCCCTCTCCCTTCTTCTCTGTAAAAAATCAATAAAATATATTTTTAAAATAATAATAACTTAATTGTTAAAAAGTAGGTGAATAAGTAATAGGAAGGACAATAACAGTATGGTTTTTTTTATTGATTGATTTATTTTTAGAAAGAGAGAGAAATATTGACTTGTTGTTCCACCCTTCTATGCATTTATTGGTTGGCCTTGTATGTGCCCTGACCGGGAATAGACCCCACAACCTTGGCATGTACAGATGATGCTCCAACCAACTGAGCAACCCAGCCAGGGCAAAAGTATGTTTAATAGGAAAATAAATGGAACCCCAAACAGGAAATATACATGAATAGGCAAAACAAACAAACCAAAAAGATGTTTGTCTCTGTTTGTGAAAAGGAAGCTAATTACTTGAACTAAAATGTGATTGCTTACATATTGTCAGTTTTTGTGTTTATAAAACCTATGTGCTCAAACTTATCCAGAAGTAATTCACAGTTTCTGGTTGGGAGGCAATTATATTTCTACCCCATGATGAGAAATAGAACCCAAAACTCAAGCCCTTAGCAATATCTTGATTAAAGAATTTCACTCTTTCTCATCTCATCTTTCTTCCCCTGATATAAGTGGTACTTTTCTGAGTATTTAGTTGGTTTGCAATTAATTTGGGAAAATAATTAAATTCTATGTTACTTTCCATTATTAGGGTCTTCTAGGTTTTGGTGGGTGGAATTTTACTTTTTAACATTGCATTAAATTGTACATTCAATACCAGGTCTGGGTGACCTCTCTGGGGAGAGTGGGATTGATGGATCCTTTTCCTGCCAGCCCTGGTGGCCTGTCAGGAGAGCAGGTGTTGCTGGGCTGGCTCATGCATTCAGGAGTCATAGTGCAAATGTGATCAAGGCGTATATTCCCCAAACCACTCAGGCTAGTGTCTCTCTTGGGGAAGAAGCCAACATTGGCCTCCTATGCTTTTTTTTTAAAGGAGAGAGAAAAAGAAAGAAAAACTAATTATCAACCGACAGCAAATGTCATTCAACTCAAATCCCTGAAGGATAAAGGCGGATGTGACAAATGTTCCTGGAGAGAGGTTTGAACTGTCACTTATCCTTTTTTTTTTTTTTTCCATCCTCACTCAAGGACATGTTCATTGATTTGAGGGAGAGAGAGGGAGAAAGAAAGCCATCGATGTGAGAGAGAAACATGGATTGGTTGCCTCCCATGTGTCCACTTACGAGGAATCGAACCCATAACCTTTTGGTGTATGGGATGATGCTCCAACTAACTGAGCCACCAGCCAGGTGTCACTTTTTTAAATATGTTTTGATTGATTTCATAGAGGAAAGGAGAGGATAAAAACAGATAGAAACATCAATGATGAATTGATGCACAACCCAGGCATGCGCTTTGGCCAGGAATTAAACCATGGAATTGAACTGTGACCTCCTGGTTCATAGGTCGACGCTCAACCACTAAGCCACACTGGTCAGGTTGTCACTTGTCTTTTTAATGGATCCTCCATGTTTGTGTATAGAATCACATGCTATTTTTCCTTATTGTGTATTTTATATTAAAGAAATACTGTTTATCTCTATAAATACAAAATAATTGTGCAGTTTCTATAAACCCTGTAGGTTTCAACAGAATCAAGGAAGATGGTAAGAGGTTAGTGTTATTGCTCTTAAAGTGGTCAGATACAGCTTCTATTGACTTAGTCATCCCTAATTATTAATCTCTTTTTCCTTACTTTTGATTGGACTTATTATATCCCATTTGGTCCACATTGAATAACCATGGGCTAATCTATGTCCTGTCCCAGAGAACAGTTAGGAACAGCAGGGAGAAGTTAGAGACAGATTAGTTTGTTTTGTTTTTGACATAGTAAAAATAAAGAACTTTCCAATGCCCAGGAATTAAATGGACTCTTGAAAAGTACCAAGTTTTTAATCACCAGGAATGCTCTAGAACAGTGGTTTTCAACCTTCCTAATGCCACAACCCTTTAATACAATTCCTCATGTTATGGTGACCCTCCCAACCATAAAATTATTTTCGTTGCTACTTCATAACTGTAAGTTTGCTACTGTTATGAATTGTAATGTAAATATCTCTGTTTTCTGATGGTCTTAGGCTCTACAGCAGTGGTTCTCAGAGAACCGCTAGCAGGCTTGCTAGCAGGCAATTGATGTGCCTCTCTCACATGGATGTCTTCTCTTTCCCTCTTTCTTCCCCCTTCTCAGGAAAGCAATTGAAAAACATCCTCTGATAAGGATAAATAAGCAAACAAACAAACAATAAGTTTTATTCTTTTAAAATATATATATATTTTTTATTGATTTTCTTTTTTTTACAGAGAGGAAGGGAGAGGGATAGAGAATTATAAACATCCATGAGAGAGAAGCATCAATCAGCTGCCTCCTGCACACCCTCCATTGGGGATGCGCCCACAACCAAGGTACATGCCCTTGACCAGAATCGAACCCGTGACCCTTCAGTCCACAGGCTGATGTTCTATCCACTGAGCCAAACCGGCTAGGGCAGTTTTATTTTTCTTGATATCTTCAGAGCGTAGCACAATAATGAGCACATGGAAAGTCTATAATTAAATGCTTTTATATAAATGAAGTTCTCTACCTTGCTCATGGTCTGAGTTAGGGTTGCTAATTCACTTATTACATCTAACCAATTATTTACTTGTACTCAGGATTACTTAGTTTTGTACAACTTTAATATTTTATTTTATGGATTTTGATGTGTTTAAATACATAGCTTTGTTAAGTGTTTTCTCATCTAATACATTTGCATTAATCTAATCTACTTATATTAAATCTAATTGCATTCTGACTTCCTGGGATGAGTATTTAGTCTTTAAACAAAAGGAGCATTTTTCAAATAATTATTCATAGTGTCTAAGTAGTGTACTTATTTTAATTCAAAATATAGGATCTTTGCTTCTAAAAGGACATCATATATAAAACTTCAGGTGTTATCTTAATTAAACAGAATTGAATTTATGAAGTGTATTTCTCTGAAGTAAATGGCAGCAGTGCTTCAGTTTCTGCTGAATGCCCAGATTTTTTCCCCAGTCAGTTATTTATCAAGCACAAAGCCAAGAGAAAGGGCTTTGAAAGAGGGATAGAAAGATAAAGCATGCAGGCTACTGGGCATTTAGCCCGAAACCCAGCATGTGCCCTGACGGGGAATCTAACCATAACCTCTTGGTTCATGGATCAATGCTTAACCACTGAGCAACACCAGCTGGGCAAGGTTTTTTTGTGTTTGTTTTACTTTTTTGGTTCCTCAGGAGAAAGGTAAGAACTGGATACCTGTGTCTTTAGTGGAGAAACTCAGATTCTTTGCCTTCAATCTTCCCTATGCAGACTTTTTTCTTTTTTAAATAATTTTATTTTTGTTTCTTTTTTCAATTTTTAGAGACAGACAGACAGACAGACATAGATCGGTTGCTTCCTGCAAGCCTCCTACCTGGGATTGAGCCTGCAACCCAGGCATAAGCCTTGATTAGGAATCAAACCAGCAACCTTTAGTGCACAAGATGAGCCATACCGGCTATGGCCTGTGGAGTCTTTAGCAAGGGTTTTACTTGAGCCCAGGAGGATTTTTATACTTCTGCATGTAATTTTTCATATGCCACAAAATTGACCTGTTTAAAGTGCACAGGTCAATTATTCCCAAAATTGTGCAGCTGTTTGTAATCTAATTTGGAAATATTTCCATCACCCCAAAAGAAATCCTGTACCCATTAGCAGTCACTCATTCTCCCAATTCCCTGTACATTCTATCATAAAACTTGCATTAGAATTCCATAGATATACTTTTACTATGAGCACAGCATATATCATCCAATGATTTAAATACATTTTGCTAAAGTAGTAGTTTACTCAACCATTTATTAGTCTCTCCTTTGTGTTTGAGTCACTTAGAAACTGACTGGGTAAGCAAAAACATAACCCTCTTTGCTTTTATCACTCTCATTGTTGAGTTCTGTTTCAAAGAGCTCGAGTTTGATATTTCATATCTTGAGCAAGAATGGAGAAAAATGACTTATTGTGACTCCATTTACAGTTGGTTGTCTGTTTTGGGTCATGAAAAGCTGAATGACAATAAGTCATATCCTCTGTTTTGTTATTTTTTTATCTCATTTATAGTTTTCAATCTGTGGTGGCTTTTTATTTGTTTGTTTTTTGCTTAGAGTGAAACATGAAAGAAAGATTCTATATACTTGGAATACTGAAGAACTGCTGGCATATAGAAATTAATTTCTGTATTGACATTGACCTCAAAGACACATCATTGATTATACAAATTGTGACAGAATGCACAGGAGGACGATCACCAGCACTCTGAGGGAGGAAAATTTAACCTTTATTTTGCAGATCTGCTAGTCCAGGGGAATTCCTAATTCAAAGCCTGAACTGAACTCATGGGGAGGCTCTGACCTATATATCTCCTCCTGTGGCGGCCCCTGAGGGTCCCCCCGGCTCTGCCCAAGTCAGTCATGGCGGGGCCTTAGGGGCATGCTCCACAGCTCCACCCAGGTCAGCTGTGGTGGCCCTGGGGTTAGACTCTGCAGCTCCGCCCAAATCAGAGTGGGAAGTAAGACTGCAGTTTTAACCAGATACTGAACTAGATTGCAAGCCCCCCATTTTCCTTTTCAAAATGAATTGAATGTACCAGTAGCTCAGGCTGATTTTGGATGATGATTTGATGATTAAGAAAGTAGTTCAGCCCAGCCTGTGTGGCTCATTGGTTGAGTGTTGACCTATGAACCAGGAAGTCAAGGTTTCATTCCTGCTTAGGGCACATGCCCAGGGAGTGGGCTCCATCCTTAGTAGGGGGCATGCAGGAGGCAGCAAATCAATGATTCTCATCATTGATGTTTCTATCTCTCCCTTTCCCTTTCTCTCTGAAATCAATAAAAATACACTTAAAAAAATAAAAAAGAAAGTAATTCAGAGAAAATGATTAAATGATAGGACTATTTAAGTGCATTATTTACACTGTCTTCTGGCTTTTAACTCAGCTCTGGATTTGGGGGGTTACTTATTAGAAATAGGCCCCTTTAATCAAATTAGAACTAAATAGTAGTCAAATCAGACATAAGTAGTTTTAATTAAAATAAACATTTTAGCAAATTATGAAAGCTAGTTTTTGTAGCCTACCTTTAAAATATGAGGTTTAGCTCTGGCCAGTGTGGCTCAGTTGGTTGGACATTTCGGTGCACCAAAAGGGTGCCGGTTAAATTCCTGGTCAGGGCACATGCCGAGTTGCAGGCTTGATCCTCGGAAGGGGTGCACAGGAGGCAACTGTTTGATGTTCTGCTCTCACATCCATGTTTCTCCCTTTCTCCCTTCCTCTCTCTCTCTAAAAATCAATTTTAAAAATCTTTTAAAAATGAGGTATAGTCAACTATGTTTGGTTACAGGAATGCTAATTATGCTAATAGTTTTATAACTGAGGTGTAAGATAACATGAATATAGAGGAAAAACTGATTTAAGTTTCTGTTATTTCATGGAATTAGGTTGATCTTCCAAACATAAAGAAATAAAGTACCAGTAGAAGTCTCCATTTGGGTAAATCTTGTGAAAACTTCAACCTTGAGAAGAAACTAGTCTTCAGAGCAGCTCATTTGACTTAATTGTTTGAGTTTCGACTGTCACAGCGTTTTGCTTAACAAAATATGATGAAGAATAATTATAATTGGCTTAATTTCTGCCAAATTTTACATAGGCAAAGTTTATTATTTGGTTTAATTTCTTAAAGCAAAGGCATTTCTTATAGTACTACTTTGGTATTCACAAGAAATCCCAAACAGTGCTGGGAATGAAGTGGTACTTTGGGCTTATTTTAAGATCAATTTCATAATGTTCATTTACATTTTACACTAGTGGCCTAGTGCAATAATCGGCAAACTCATTAGTCAACAGAGCCAAATATCAACAGTACAACCATTGAAATTTCTTTTGAGAGCCGAAAATTGACTTGTGCGCATGGCCACGAAGTTTCAATCGCACTGTATGTGCGTGCCCGCACATGGTATTTTGTGGAAGAGTCACACTCAAGGGACCAAAGAGCCAAATGTGGCTCGAGAGCCGCAGTTTGCCAACCACTGGCCTAGTGAAAGCTTTTAAAATGTAGCTATCCTTAGCTTGCCTGGGCGTTCCTTGATAGTACATTCCTAAAGGTTTGGTTCAAATAGCACCCCTTTTCTAAAGCTTTTCCAATCCAACCCATTTCTGTCCTCATAATGTGTGATCTATTTCTCATAGCTTTGATGATATTGTTTGGTAATTATTTTCCAGTCTGTCTTCTGCTAAGATTCTCAAGGTTAAGGATTGTATTGTAACCTTAACATTAAGAATGAAACATGGAAATTGGGGTACTAATTAAGTTTTGGTAAAAATTCTAATCCTTTGGTTGAATATTTTAATTTCTCCCTTTGTTATTTATATTTCCTTAAAAAATAGTCTCTCCTCTACTTTTAGCTTTATGGTAAGAAATATGCTTTGTTTTGATCATAATTTTAATATAACAAAACCCTGCCTCCTCTTTTATTTTATTTTATTTTTTTTTATTTGTTTGTTTGTCTTTTAAATACATTCTTAAAAAACATTAAAATATATCATTTTATATTGACATTTAAAACTACATCATAGAAACAAGGCAAGACAAGTGAATATTTTTAAAATAACTTTTAACAAAAAAAAGTGATATTGTAAAAGACTCAATAGAATTGTGAAATTCATTATGAATTTTACATTTTTGCAGAGAAAAAACATCCCAAGAACCCAAGAAACCAAAAGATGTACTATATAATAAATAAATTTAAAAGAAACTAAAAAAAGTACACCTTAAGAAAAATGGAGAAAATAGGTTAAGCTAATCATGGAAGACATAAAAAAAAAGCATTTTCATATGCAAAGCCAAGATAAATGAACATTTCTACAATAAGTAGAACATAAAGTAAACCCTGAAATAAAATTTATACTAGATTTTAATTTTACAGGACATGAATTCACAGAGTTAGGCAGCCATCTAAACTCTGAATTTCATGAAAGCAACACATGTTTTCATACTTGTTATTCAAGCTAAATATAACTGTTCAGGTAAATTTTGCAAGTTTGAAATCTGTCATGTCATTTGGACCACATGTAAGTCAAATTCACATATTCTGCTTTTTACAAAGAATCTTTTTTTTAAGCTCACTTTATTTATTTTTTTGTAATATCACACAAAATAGTCTTTAAATTTAATAAAAGCTTACAAGACAAGAAAAGGACATTATATATTAAAGGTTCCAAAACAGCAAGATGATATACCAATTATAAATATTTAGACACCTAATAATAGACCAGCAGGATACATGAAACAAAAATTGAGAGAATTGAAGGGAGAAATTGATAGTTCTATAGTTATAGTTGGAGTCTTCAATACTTTACTCTCAATAATGGAAAGAAGAACCAGACAGTATACAAATAAGGAAACAATTCATTAAACCAATTAGATCAAACAGATATATACAGAACCCTCTACCAAACAACAACAGAATACATATTTTTCTCAAGTTCACAGGGGATTTAGACCATATTCCAGGTTAGGTCTCAAATTAAGTCTCAATAGATTTTAAAAGATAGATACAATACAGGTATCTTCCCTGACAACAACATAAAGAAGTTAGAAACAAATAACAAATTTGTTGTTGTTTTTTTCTTGTCTGGTTCTTTTTTTTTTTTTTTTAAATAAATCTTTATTGTTCATATTATTACAAATGTTCCTCATTCCCCCCCCCCATTGCTCCCCTACACCAAGTTTCCATTCAATTCTCTGCCCTTTCCCCGTCCCCCATTGTCCTCATCCATAGGTGCAGTTTATGTTCAGTCTCTTCCCGCCCCCCTCCACTCCCCATTTCCCCAAGAATCATCAGTCCACTCCCCTCCCATACCTCTGATTCTATTATATTCACCAGTTAATATTGTTCATCATAATTTTTACTCCCCTTGGTTTTTAGACTCACTTGTTGATAGTTACGTGTTTGTTCATAATTTTTATCTTTATTTTCTTCCTCTTCCTAAAGAACCCCTTTTAACAATTCATATAATTCTGGCTTGGCAGTGATGAACTCCTTTAGCTTAAATTTATTTGTGAAGCTCTTTATCTGGCCTTCGATTCTGAGTGATAGCTTTGCTGGGTAGAGTATTTTTGGCTGTAGGTTCTTGTTATTCATCACCTTGAATATTTCTTGCCATTCCCGTCTGGCCTGCATGGTTTCTGTTGAGAAATCAGCTGACAGTCGTATGGGTGCCCCTTTATAGGTAACTACCTGCTTTTGTCTTGCTGCTTTTAATATTCTCTCTTTGTCTTTAGCTCTTGGAATTTTAATTATGATGTGTCTTGGTGTGGTTCTTTTTGGATTCCTTTTGTTTGGGGTTCTGTGTGCTTCCTGGACGTGTAAGTCTATTTCTTTCACCAGGTGGGGGAAGTTTTCTGTCACTATTTCTTTCAATATGTTTTCAGTATCTTGCTCTCTGTCATCTTCTGGGATGCCCATAATTCTGATGTTGGTTCGCTTGAAGTTGTCCCAGAGGTTTCTTACATTATCTTCAACTTTCTGGATTCTCTTGTCTTCTTGCTTCTGTGGAGGAGTGTCCTCTGGCTCTTTGTGTTGCAAATCTTGGACTTGATTCTTGCAATCTTCCAATCTGTTTTTAGGACTCTGTATAATATTATTTATTTCAGAGATTGTATTCTTTATTTCTAGTTGACCTTTTATTATTTCTTGTTGACCTTTTATTATTTCTTGTTGATCCTTTATTATTTCTTGTTGATCCTTTTTCATATCCTCATAGGTCTCATTTATTTTATCGGCCTTTTCTAGGAGATTGTTGAACAACCTTATAAGCGTGGTTTTGAACTCTATATCCCGTCGCTTTTTGTCCTCCATTTCTTTCGTTTGTGATCTGATTCCTCGTTTCGACATTTTCCCTGCTTCCCTGAGTTGGTAGGTTGGGAGGATCAGCTGTGTCTATGCCAGGAGACAACCTTATATTCCACTAGACTTGGAAACCTGCAAAAGCCTCTCTGAGTTCAGCTTGGATGGGGCGGAGTTTCAGGGAGGAGCCTACAGCCTTGGCTTCCGGTTAGCCCCGCCCTCTGAGGTTCCTGAGTCTCAGTGTTCCTCAGTGTCCTTTGGTACTCGCTGCAAGCACCTCTGAGAGAAAGGCGCCCTAGAGCTTCGCCCGCTACCAGACAGTCTAGTCTCTCCCCCAACAAGCCCACAACTGTGGTTCAGAGCAGTTGGAAGTGGGGTTAAGCACAGTCTGGAGCTTATGTCTCCTTCCCGCTAGGGCAATCTCGCAGCCCAAACAACCGTCTGTCCTCTATGCGCGCGCAATGTGCGCGACTCAGGGGATCTGCTTTTCGCCGCCCCCCTGAGCTTCTGCCTTACAGCCTAGATTCCCTCTGTATGAGGCTGGAGCCCGAGGGTCTTGCCCAGGACTGGGGTTCAGTGCAGTCAGAACTGAGGCTCAGCACAGTCCTGAGCTTTTGAGTCCTTCCCGCTGGGGCAATTCAGCAGCTCAGCGAACAGTCCCTCCTCTGCGCACAAAGTGCGCGACTCTGGAGCTCTGCCTTTCTGCTCCGCTGAGCTTCCGCCTTACAGCCCAGATTCCCTCTGTATGAGCCTGGGACCCCCGGGGTCTCGCCCAGAACTGGGGTTCAGTGCAGTCGGAGTTGGGGTTCAGCACGGTCCGGAGCTTTTATCTCCTTCCCGCTGGGGAACGCCAGCCAGGCACTCCGCCGCCCCTCCTCGCTGGCTCCGTCCTCTCCCCAGGCGCATGCGTGCACCGTGCCTCCATACCTTAGGCTTTTACAGCTCCTCTGGTTTTCCTTCTGGTTTTCTCTTTCCTTCTAGTTGTAGAATTCCCAGTCAGTCAACTTTCCTGTAGTTCTGGATAGTGTCCACTCTATATTTTAGTTGTATTTTTTAAATTGTTGAGTGCGGCTGCAGTTAGGCTTTTACCTCTGCCGCCATCTTGTTGTTCTCTCTCCTGCCTCCTCTTTTAGTAATGAATTAGAACTACAGAGAACTGGAAACAAAAATCAAAGAGCCTGGATAATATAGACTAGTGGTTCTCAGAATTTAGCGTGCATCATAATCACTTGAAGGGCTTTTTAAAACGTAGCTTCTATGCAAAAAACAAAAACAAAACAAAACAAAAAAACGTGGCTTCTTGGACCCTATATCTAGAGTTTCTGATTCGGTAGCTCTGGGACGGAGTCCGGAGCATTTGTATGTAATATATTCTCAAAGTGGTGCTGTTGTAGTTGGTTCAGGTACCACACTTTGAAAACCACTGATGTAGGTTATAAATTCTAACTAAGACCTCCAGTATAGTCAAATAGGATCTGTTCCTAAAGTTAGTCTTGCCCTCTCCGTAAAGTCTTGGGGGGGGGGGTCTTCCACAGTTGCAAAACTCTCTGCAGTTATCTGCAGAGCATGGTTGAGCTGCTGATGAGCAAACTTTAGTGCCCAAAGGAGAGGAAAGGTTTTCTAAGGAAGATTGGTTGATCTCTCTTGGTGTCCCGTCATCTGCAATTATGAGTATGTAATGTGCACGAGGTAAGAACTCGTTTACTTAGCTGATGAAATTAGGTTAGAGCTCTAACCTTGTTTTGAGGCTAGTAGTCTGACATCTATAAAGTGCTTCTTTCACTTTTACTTCTGTATTGGTTTGAATGCAAATAAAATTAATGAAAAATATATTTTAAGTTTAGTTATTAAGTCCTAAGTTTATATAGCATCTAATTAACCATATTTCCCCGTCTATTACATTTAGCCATATTGATTACCCATAAATAGTTTTTAAGAACCTAAATGATGGCCAGTTGTGCATGAAAGTGTTTTTTCATTCAGACCGTGTTTATTGTATGTTAACTATGTATAGGTTAAGCTCTGGAGTTTCAGTGATGCAGACTATAATAAACAGCATATATAATTTTCTGGCTGAAGAATTCATGAATGTTATAAATAAGATTATTCAGAAACATCAAAACTGGATATTTTGAAAAATAAACAAACAGAAGGCTAATTAGTTGTTATTTCTAATCACAAGGAAAATAACCACTGCCATATGACATCATAAGTAGACATATCATAGTCAAGTTCTTAACTGATTGTGATGTGCTTTTAAAAGAAATTCATAATCAAGTGAAAACAGTAATTATAAATTAAGACTTACTGGACAGCTACTATATATTGTACATGTTTTCCAAGTTTGTGAGGGAAATTATCTTTAATAGTCTCTTCCATTTATGAATTATAGTCTGATCAGGTTGAGAACATGAACTGTACATACATGAAACCACAGTGCAAACAATTAAAAATCAAATTATCAGCTAGAACAAGTAATTTGTTTTAAATTGGAAAAATCAGCATCTATGAAGGAAAAACGTGATCAAAGTGAAATGGGATTAATGAGGCCATCATTTATATACAGTTGATAGCGTAAGGGCAAACTAGTTGAAATTTACTGGGCTAGTGAAGGTTTAGATTAAGCTGTTCCTTTTTATAATTTGTTAGCTATTAGATTGTCCTAGACCTTAAACTTAGTCTTGCTACCGACTCCTAAAGCTTTTTCTGAAAAGATTCAATAAATGGGTAACCAAGGACTCATTCTCTTCACCTCCAAGAAAATTTTGTAGAAGCAAAATGTTGAGCCAAGGAGCTTCCCTCAGAGCTGTTTTGCAGTTAAATTGAAAACTGCTCTTAGATTGGCCAGTGTGATTTTTTAAAATAATTAAGAGAAAAAGGTTAGAAGGCAGCAGCTTCTTAATATTAGGCTTAACCCAAGTTAAATGTGGTAGGCTTTTAAAAGTATATAATCTGCTTTTGATTGTTTGGTCGTTTGTAATTTGTCCCTCATCCAAGAATTTAACGATGGAAATAAACATTCATGACATGAGAAGTCACCTCCTTTCTAAAGCTTTTCCTATCCATCCATTTCCAAGCCTTCTGCAGAGTTAATTATCCACATCTCTGTTCCCTAGCCTACTGTTCATTGTATTATGTTATGTAGTGGTAATGAGAAAAGGCTATATTTCTAGAGAAACATTTGATGAGATTTTCTTTTTATTATGGACATTTTTCAAGCATATACTAACTACAGAAAATGCTATAATGAACCCCACAACCTCATCTGCAGCTTTAATAATTGTCAACTTTCTGCCATTCTTGTTTTATGTTCATAACTTTGAATCACACTTTTTGTTGTGGTTGTTTTGTTTCCTGGAGTATGTTAAAGTAACTCAGTACCATTTCATTTATAAATACCTCAGTATGTATCTCTAATCAAGAAGGCCCTCCTTTTTTTTAAACAACAAAAACACTATAGTACACAAACAAAATAAAATAATTCCTTAATTACAACTAATAGTCCATGTTCAGTTTGGCTCAAAATCATGTTTTCTACAATTGATTTGTATGGATCAGGATCCAACAAGGTCCAGACAGTGCATTTGGTTGACCTGAATCTTCAGGCTTCTAATCTTCTCTATAACCACACTTCCTACTTCCTCCGGGTATTTAATTGTTGAAGAAACTGTTTTGTTTGTCCTGTAGTAGTTCCCACATTTTAAATTTGGGTGATTTTATTCTGGTGATAACATTCCACATTTTCCTCTTTCCCCCAAAATTCCTATAACATGACAGAGAATAAATTGGTTTGAATTCAATCTTGTTGGTAAGAATATTTCATAAGTGGTATTGTGTACCTGCTTATCTTTTCATGTCAGACCTCCATTACAGTTTCAGGGAAGATCAGTGGGTTTAGGTGGTATCCATAGATCCTTTTCATAATAATAGTGGTGATAATTATTCTAATAAATCAATTCTATGGTTTCCCTGAAATACAGTCCAAAGAGGAAAGTCAGGAAAAATGCTAGATTCCTCCCCCTTTTTATTTATCAATTTTCAGAACATGAAATGAGTTGAAGTGACTGAGAGCTTTTTAAAAATATTGTAGATGCTTGTATTTGATGTATTTCAATATACTATAAATATTATCTGACACCAGAAACTTCATCTTTAGGTAATGGGCGCTCCTTCAGGTTGACTCCTGTGTCATTTTATGTGAGCCTAGTAGTCTTTGGTAATTTCCTTGCTTTCACCATGTCAAGATAACCCTAGTTCCTTTACTTCCTTAGACTTGTAATTTCATCCATTTCTTCAAGGAACCCAGGTAGCTTCCCTCCTCTCTCCCCCCACCCCCCGGGGTAGCATTTAGTAGCAATCTAAGTATTAATAGGATTTATTGTTACTAGACTATCATTGCTTCTAGGCCTTTTCCTTGGACAGGGTTGGTAAATAAGTATTTTTTTGTTGTTGTTCAAAGATGCTAAAGGGTTTTTATTTGGTCTACTAGAGGCCTGGTGCACGAAATTTATGCACGGGGGCAGGGGTGTGTCCTTCATCCTAGCCTGCGCCTTCTTCAATTTGGGACCCCTTGAGGGATGTCCAACCATCCGTTTAGCCCTGATCCAGGTTGGGTCGGCCTAAATGGGCAGTTGGACATCCCTCTCACAATCCAGGACTGCTAGCTCCCAACCACTCACCTGCATCTGCCTGATTGCCCCTAATCACTTCTGCCTGCCAGCCTGATCACCCCTTAACCACTTCACTGCAGCCTGATCAATGCCTAACTGCTCCCTGGCTGGCCTGATTGCCCCTACTGCCCTCCCCTGTAGGCTTGGTCCCCCCAAACAGCCCTATCCTGCAGGCCAGGTTGCCCCCAACTGCCCTCTTCTGCTGGCCTGGTCACCCCTAACTATCCTCCCTTGCTGGCCCGATTGCCCCTAACTGCCCTCCCCTGCCAGCCTGGTACCCCCAAACTGTCCTCCTTTGCAGCCAGGTTGCCCCCAACTGCCCTCCCCTGCTGGCCTGGTCACCCCTAACTGCCTTTCCCTGCACACCTGCCATTCCCCCGCAACTGCCCTTCCCTACAGGCTGGGTCTCCCTCTATTGCCCTTCTCTGCTGGCCCAGTCACCCCTAACAGCCCTCCCTGCTGGCCTGATTGCCCACAACTGCCTCTCCTGCAGACATGGTCTCCCTAAACTGCCCTCCTCTGATTGCCTGGTCACCTCTAACTGCCCTGATTGCCCACAACTGCCCTCCTCTGCAGTCCTAGTCTTCCCCCTCCCCCCCCCCAACTATCCTTCCCTGCTGGCCTGGTCAACCCCAACTGCCCTCCCCTGCAGGCCTGGGTCCCATCCAACTGTCCTCCCCTGCAGGCCTGGTCCCCCCAACTGCTCCCTCCTACTGACCTGGGCTCTCCCAACTGCCCTCCTCTGACAGCCCAGTCATCCCTATCTGCCCTCCCTGCTTTCCTGATCACCCACAACTGTCCTCTCCTGCAGGCCTGGGTCTCCCCCAACTGTCCACAATTTCCCTCCCCTGCCAGCCATTTTGTGGCAGCCATCTTGTGTCCACATGGGGGCTGCCATCTGTGACCAGCATGGAGATAGCCATCTTGTGTCTTGAAGTGATGGTCAGTTTGCATATTACTCTATTAGACAGGAGAATTTGATTTTATAATGATACTAGGAGCCCTGCACACGAATCCATGTGCCAGTAGCTCTCTGTGGGCCTGGCTGTTCAGCGCCTGCTGCCCAGAGGCTCTCCGTGGCCCGAGGCCCATTTGTTTTACCTGTGTTACACAGTTTTGGTTCTGGCATTTGTATGCTCGGTGTAGCAGGAAAGGGAAGAAAACACCCCATTCATTTGTGAAGTGCCCAGAGTAGCTGTGCCTCCATGAGCTGTGTCTTCTGGATTTCTCCAAGTGGAGTTCTGCGCATCTCCATGGGCCTCCAGCACTGCTAGCTTGCACACCTTTCCCTCCAATTGAAATGAGTAAGTCACAGGGATGACTTATTCCTATGGGCACTCACTCAGGTAAATTGAGTGAGTGCTGACAGGAACGCTTGCTGGGTCAACGATGCAAGCGTTCTATGCCCCAGCCTGGCCAGAGAGCCATCTGTGTTGCTGCAGCGACAAAGCAAGCATTCCGCTAGGCCACTCTCACTGCCTGCTCTCAGTGGCTGCTCTCCTCAAACCCTCCGGGACCTGGGGACTCTGGCGGGGCTGAGAAGATGGTGTTGCCATCTTGTGGTTTATGGGTGCCGTCATCTTTGTGACGAAGTGATGGTTAATTTGCATATTACCCTTCTATTGGATAGGATCTCTTTTCTCTTATGCTTAAATTCTTGGCTCTTAATAACTAACCCACAATAAAACTAGCATCAGAAGAACCAACTACATATAACTGGAAGACTTCTATATGCAGTTTAAGATTTCTCTGTGCCGCTTTTATATCCTTAGGATACATACTTGTTAGGGAAATGTCTTTTAAAGTGTTTAAAATGTCTTTTTAGATTATATTATATATACTTTTTGAAAAATATTTTATTGATATTTTACAGAGAGGAAGGGAGAGGGATAGAGAGGTAGAAACATCGATGAGAGAGAAGCACTGATCAGCTGCCTCTTGCACACCCCCTACTGGGGATGTGCCCACAACCAAGGTACATGCCTTTGACCGGAATCGAGCCTGGGACCTTTCAGTCCGCTGGCCGACGTTCTATCCACTGAGACAAACTGGTTCCAGCTAGATTATATATACTTTTATACTATGTGGTTATGCCAAATTTTATAGATTCTAGTTATTTTCAGTTTATTTCTATTTTTAGAGGTTTTTTTCTATTTAATGAATTTTGGTTTTTTAGTATATAAAATATTTTATGGTAAATATTAAAAGTAAAACGTATAAAATAAGGTACATTCAGAGTGTCTAACTTAAATTTCTATTTCTACCCCATCTCTTGTCCCTCCCTTAGGTAACCATTTTTGTTAGTAAAAACTAATACTAAACTTTATTCTTCCATTGTTCCTTTTGAAAATATAAATATATATACCTATGTATTTCCTCCTTGTCCTTATTTTTCACATAAGGTATTATACTATACATAATCTTCCTTTACACT
The DNA here is from genome assembly GCA_963924515.1 of Vespertilio murinus. NCBI lineage: Eukaryota > Metazoa > Chordata > Mammalia > Chiroptera > Vespertilionidae > Vespertilio > Vespertilio murinus. The sequence continues at coordinate 196,811,312 of OZ004704.1, forward strand.
TAGTATTTTTTGGAGATCTGTCCATAACAGTATATAGGTATCTTCATTCTTTTTACGGCTGAACAGATATCCATAATAAGATTACACCAGTCCCCTCCTTATTGATGGACATTTGGGTTGGTTCCAGTCTTTACATATTACAAACAGTGCTGAAAAGCCCTAGCTGGTGTGGCTCAGTGGATATGGTTGCGGGTTCAATCCTGGTCAAGGGCACATGCCCGGGTTTTGGGCTCGATCCCCAGTGGAGGACTTGCAATAGGCAACCGATCTAACATGATTCTCATCATGGATGTTTCTGTCTCTCTCTCTCCCTCTTCCTTCCTCTCTGAAATCAATAAAAATATATATTATAAAAACAAACATTGTTGAAATGAATAGGCATGTGAATACCCTAGTTGATGTTTTTATTAGTGTCTCTTTGGAAAGTTTCCTAGAAGTGGAACTAAATAATTTTACTAGACTAAAAATTTCTTATGCATGGGGTTAATTAAGAATTAAAAGGCTTTAATAAATGGTGCTGGGAAATTTGGTCAGATACAAGCAAAAAATATGAAACTTGATCACCTATTTATACCATACATTAAAACAAATTCAAAATGGTGAAAGGACTTGAATATAAGATGGGAATCCATAAAAATCCTACACGACTCCATAGGCAGCAAAATTGCAGACATATGTCATAGCAATTTTAATTTAATGATGGTTCCTATGTTTAAAATACTCTACCAGCCCTAGCCGGTTGCTCAGTGGTTAAAGCGTCTGAAGAATTGCTGGTTCGTTCCAGCTCAGTTGCAGGCTCAATCCCCAGCCTTGGTCACTGCGAGTGTGGGAGAAAACCAATCAGTGTGTCTCTCTCACATCAATATTTCTCTCTCTCTGTCTCTCCCCCTCCCTTTCACTCTTTAAAAAAAAATCATTGGGAAAAACATATCCTTGGGTGAGGATTAAAATACTATAGCAAAAATATCCTCCATATATTTTTAGTCTATTAAAATTATATACTTCCTAAGTATTCTATTTCTCAATTTTTGTTAAAAATCTATATTCAGTGTACTTTGCAAGTGTCTGTTTAAATTAATTTTAGTAAATAAAATAACCAAAACTTTTTTCAAGGTTCAGTAAACAACCATACAATTAATCTTAGGGGGAAGTTTATTTTTTGTACAAGCATATACAGAGCACTTAAATGTATTATCTAAAGTCTCACAACAATCTAGTCAGGTGGGTATAATCCCCATTTTACAGATCAAGGAACTGAGGCACAGAGGCTACATAATTTGTTTGGGAGCGCCATCTAATAAGTGAGAGATTCAGACCTAAGGTTCAAATCCTATGCAATCATGGGTTTTCTATCATAAGTATTGAAAAGATCATATAAAAAATAAGAAAATAGGGAAATATTATATTCTTCTTGCCTGTGAGTTAATTCCATACTATTGTCCAATGAATCAAGCGCAAAGATTCATATACATTCTCTTTGGTGTCTTAAACTAGAACTAGCTGCAATTAAAACCCAGATTTTAATTTTATAAACAAGGTAACGTCTAACTATTAAAATAAAATGATATTCCCTGGCTGAAAGAAAAATTCTTCAGTAACTATGGCAATACTCGTGTATGAAGACAGCATCTTAAATCTCTATGCAAGTCATACACAAAGTGTTATTGCAGTGAAAAAATAGTGGCGTGAATAATACCTGCTCACAGCCCAAAGAACTTGATGTATCTTAGGCCTGTGTTTGTTGGATTTTGCAATTTCATGAACAAGATTTGTATTTTTTTTAAAGTTCTATATTTCTGTGTGTTCCACTTGATGTCAAATTTGTATTCTTAGTTTGTATGGTTCTATTAAAAAAATAATAACCTCAGTCCCTCCACCCCCCCACACACTCATTTTGTATAATATGGTAATGATATCACCGTAGCAGTAATTACGGGTCATCTTCATTTCTTTCATCTCTGCCTGTTCTGATGGCTTCATTCCTTTGACGGAAAAGATTTGGCTCTGGGTGCTATGATTATTTTGTTAAGCGTTATTCGAATAGACAGGAGTGAGAGAAATTAATCAATCCAAATGCAATTAGCATCATGTTTAACCCAGTGATGGACGTCTCAAGGTGAAACAGCCAGGGGAGTTTCAGACATTATTATTCAATCCAGTGGTTCTTATCTAAATTATAATCAAGAGAGGTTTTTATTGGCTTCTCAGAGTGAAGATGTAACTCTTTGCCTGCCCTGGGGGTCAAGACTGGGCCTTCCTCCTCCATAGTCTTCAGCTACTGTGGGTACCTTAAAGTGGGGGTGTTCCAAGCAGGAAACTTCTTAATATCCAGATCAATGAAATGGTCCATGCTGTGATCTTGGTCTGATTTTTCTGAGAGTGGAATCTAACCTACTGATAAAATACCTAATTTGGGCCAAAATGTTTTTTGTAGTGATCAAGACACCATGACTAGTTGTTCTATCTTAACCTTACATGATAGATTATTATTGCTGTTCTCACTTTATGGATGAGGAAATTAAGACTGTGAAGCTACTAGCCTTTGGTCATAATAAGTGTCTCACCACGATGTATTACTATGTAAAGGCCCTGAGGCATGAATGTTGTACAAAAATTTATGAGTATTTAATAAAAGTCCTCACCCCAAGAGTATTAATGCATGGCTTTGATCTCATTGCCTTTCATTCAGTTGAGTTTACCCTTGAAAGGGGAACCAAATGGAATTGAGTTGGGCCTGTGAGGCCCTCTGAAAAGGAAAATAAATGCAAATAAGGAATTGTTAGCTCTCATTTCTTAAACACCAATCTTTGGAGTTTTTGTAGTTTTGGGTTTTTAGTAGAGAGAAGGATTATAAGAAGGACTGAATATTTGAAATCTAGTCTTGTTTTGCTCTTGAAAGAGGGCAGGGCAAGGAGAGATGATGGAGAAACACAGGCTTCACCCGAATAACACCATTTTTCAAATGCCTGACAATTAAGATTCTTCTACTTCTGCTTTCAATCTTCAGGCATCATGGCTGACACTTCCCATATTTTATGTTCCCGCTTGATGTGTTATATTCGGAGAATAAATCTGTTGGCTAGATATTTCTGTTCTTTTTTTTTTTTCTGTGTGAAAAGCCATTAAAATTATTTTCCATATTGGAACTGTCCAAATTTGTTTACCTGTGCGCTGAGTCCTGGCTTTTCATTTTTATATTACTTCTTGGATAAAACATTACCTGGCCTTGGGCCTTACTATGAATTGAAGGAAAAAGTGTTTGGTATAAAATTGTCTTTCCCTGAATTGACTGGAGGGAGCACTGCGTAGAAGAAAAAGCCCTGTTAGACAAGAGACCCAATATAAAAGGAACCTGGAAAGTGTGCCCCAAAAGGCTTTTTTGAAAATTCTGAGGATGAAGATTTTGATGGTCAATGATAGTTTGGTCACAGATGTAGCATCCATACTGTTCTTTTCTCAGATAGTTCAGTCTCCTTTTTGAAATGCTTATGCCTGAAGAACTTTAGGCAAAAGCCTGAAGGCTACTTGGCTTACCATCAAATGCTACTTTCATGTATTTTAGAGAAAAGTGAGATTTTTTACCAGCCTTTCACGTGTGTGTGTTCTCCCACAGGAGTTGATTGAGAATGGTCAGTAGACTTTATTTATACAATTAATTACCTCTGAGGGCCACCAAGCCTTATAAGGTTCCCAGAGACCCTTCCTCATCCGGTGACACCAGGCTCAGTTCGCAGCACCCTCTGCTCTTGTCAGTGCCCCAGCACCAGCTGCTCGCACATTAGAGGCATTAAAAAGTGCTTAGTCCTTGACTTGAATTATCGATCGCTGAGTAGTACGTTTTGTGCAGAGGTCTGAACTGGAGCGTGGTGAAGGATCTCAGTCTGGCGGGCTGCCCTGGAATGGCTCTGCTGTACGCTGGCTCCGTGCCAGAGCAACAGAAAACTTTCCACATTGCTGTGAGAGAGAAGTCAGCATTATAAATCACAGTGGTATACTTTTGTTCTCTAATCCACCAAAATACCTGTGAAGAGCTAGTCCCATCTTAAAGGCCACCTCTAATTTATTTTAATCTTCCCTAATGTCTAATACATCATAGGTTCTTTGTGCGACTAACTTAACTACCATCTACCCCCTTCATGCTTTTCTTCTGCACACACACACCGATGACTAAGAGATCCCTCTTATTATAGCGATGAGAGTTCATTCAAGGTTTCAAGGACCAAAAAGTAATTTTTAAAAAGTGAAAACTGTAATTATAATAAATGGCATCATTTCTACAAAATATCTTCTGTGAAACTAATTAGATAAACAGCCTTTTAGCAGACTGATTTGTACTAAACTAATTAGGATTTTGAGTGTTGTTCTTTTGCTAGAAGTAGCTGCCTCTAATACCCAGCATTACTCTGGCAGATTTGATCCTGCAGAGTTTGTGTGTTACAGACACAAGTCATTCATGTTCCCATTTGTTTTGCATTTGAGCTCTTTTTAAAAATAAGTAGTTCAGCACTCCTGGTGCTGCTGGTGCTCTTTCAGTGAGGACCTGGTACCTCGCCATGGCCGGTGAAAAACAATGGTCATGGCTTAGGCCTGCTCCCCGTGGTTCTGGCTGAATGGCGCTTCCCCCTGTGCGAGCACACTGACCACCAGGGGGCAGCTCCTGCGGTGAGCGCACCGGTGGCCAGTGTGCATCATAGCAACTGATCATTCCGCCATTTGGTCGATTTGCATATTATCCTTTTATTATATAGGATTGGAAAACATTTAAAATCACTTTATTTTTAAAATTATGTGAGACTGAAAAAAAAGAAAAAGAAAAACAATGGTCCTATTAATTTGAAGGTGGTATGGCAGGATAGTTCTGTGGTGTGGTTTAAGATTAAGAGGCATATCCTACTTAGTAAACTATTGAAGGCCTGTTGTGAATGACAAGGTTTATCAATGAGGCAGATCAGGTTCCAATTTGATGGGCATCTAATTGAACCAATGAACCAGACACCAACACAGTTGGACATGGAGTTTGAAGATTCATCAGTGCCTTCCAGCAGCAGACAGGTGTCTACTATCCAGAGAACCTGCTACTTTACTCCAGAACTCTGTTCCTCCAGACCAAGAAGACAACGTTCATGTTGTTTTTCTTTTTAAATCCTCCCCTGAGGATATTTTCCCATTTTAGAGTAGAAGGGAGGAGGTGACCAGATCGAGTCTGCAACCGATATACATGCCCTTGACTGGAATCAAGCCCGGGACCCTTCAGTCCATGGGCCAATGCTCTATTCACTGAGCCAAACTGGCTAAGGCTACTGTTGTGTGTTTTTTAGAGAATTTTTATAAGAATTTATTTGAACTAAATTGACAACATGCTGGGGAATAAGATCGCAAATGCTCCTTTAAACCAAAGACAATTTTACAACTTTTTATACATAGTTACTACATATACGGCGATATTTCTTTAGGTAGGGATAAATTACTATAAAAGAAATGTATCCTACATAGTTTTCTCATCAAGTGTCTTGTGGTTTAAATAAACTTTTTTGAAATAAAAGAGATGATTATATAGTAGCTAGCATTTACTAAATGCCCATGTGACCTTTGTATTAACCCTACCTTGAACAAAGGATGACTTGAGTGACTTGGCCTCGGTAGTAGTTAAGTACAGGAGCTGTTAAGTAACAGCGTCCATGGATTCAAGTCTAAGCCTGTCCAATGCTGAAAGCCCTGCTCTTTTCACAGTTATGTGTCTCCTTTGTTCCCTGGCCATTCATATTAGAGTCTCCAAAAGACATTCTGTTGTTGCTCTTCAGGACGTGAGCGAACTAGTGGAATGTAGCTCTTCTCCACCTCGCTAATGTTTTTAATCGAGGCACAGAAATATTTAAAGTAGTTTGCATTGGAATTGAAAACCAAACATTATGAGTTTCTTCCATTTCATTAAAAGTTGCTTATTCTTTACATTGTTCCCTACATTAAAGCCAAGCAGAATTTTATCAGGCAATTGCCTCAAAGTTATAATCTGGAAAATCTTTCTGTAATGAAACCCATATGTCATGGGTGAAAGGTGCAAAGGCCTGGCAGAGAGGGCTGGTCTCGTGAGAGATTCGCACCCAATCTTGTTAACCAGGGTGCCTCTGGTAATCCCTCATCCCCTCACTGGTGAGAAATCAATCTGTGCCACTGACTCTTTCAACCAGCCACCAGAAAATTTACTGCGGAGAAGGCAGGTTGGGGATAGTCATCGTGGATAGGGAGCCAGAGGCAAGGCTAAATGTAGGATGGAGGATTGGAGAGTCTAAAGAAGACGTTATATTAAACCACACAGCACTTCCCAGCAAGGAGGATGCAGTCCTCCCTTCAGCCCTGACCTCTCAGAGCATGCCCAGCTATTTACAGCTGCCATGAACCTGACAGTCCTAGGAAAACTAGAAGGGGTAATGGGAACACCATAAACCTGGAAGCTGATTGTGGCGTATCCATCTGCCCCTGTAAATGTGTACAGTGGTCCCCTCTCCCACACTCTGCAGCAATCACATGTTCCCCCTATGGTGACCGTCTGTATTGTGGCTTTCTCAGTTTATGGTCTTGTACTGCATAGGAGAGCCCGTAGTAAATCATGACCACGCGGAGGTCATGCCTCTCTTCTCACAGCACACACCGGTGGCTGGTGACCAGTGGATCCCTCTTGGCATAGTTATTAGAAGGTGGTAGCGTGTTTCCTTCCTGCTAAACTTGTAATCCTAGAGAAGTAATCCATAATTAGAAAATTGTTAAGACATTTTATTGACTCTAGATAAAACTCTACCTAGCAATTTTCTTGTCTCTAGGGTTGTCTTCTAGCACATTGTAGGGGGAAAAAGACCAGGAGAGAAGGGAAGCATTGAAAGTGCCAAGCTAAGAAGCATGAACTCTTACCCTGGCCATTAATTAGAGAATCACACCAAGCTGTAACTATTGAGAAGAAGGAGGGATGGCGCTAGTCAGAGGGAAATAGAAATATCTTCCTCTCCTCTGTAAGCAACCCATGGACATCTCTAAAGGTTTTCTCCCAAAGAGATGTGAAATCCTTGGCGGAAATTTTTTAGTAAAGTGCATTTACATATTAAACCCTCCTGGAAGGTGTGTGTGTGTGTGTGTGTGTGTGTGTGTGTGTGTGTGTGTAGAAGAGTACGGAATAGTAGCAGAAGGCTGTCTCCCTACTCCTAATGGGATTTTATAGCACCATGTGCAAGTTTGTTTCAGAAGTCTGAAATGAACAGATGTTGGTATAAATTACCTCAGTGTCTGATGTCTTGCAAATTAAAAGCGCGGTTGGCATCACTAAACAACTTCGCTAGGTTTCGGGGGGTGCCGTTGGCAGGCAGTGATTACTGTATCAGGTTGGTAAGAATCTTCACACCGCAGCAGAGCAGGAGAGCAAGGATAAAGAAACGAGGACTCAAATAAGGGCTATGCGAATTAATCAGAGATGTTAACATCTCTGATGACAAGTGAACAGGAGGGCACGTGCTCTGGAGCAGCCCCTGACCCACAGCAATTTCTCTGTGCTCAAAAAGGGGCTGGTGCTCAGGGTGTGATTTATAGGGCACAGCCCTCTTTTAGGGAGCAGCTATGTCACAAATTCGTATATCTCCTATATAGGAATGGCGAGTAGGAAAACTTTCTCCCCTCCCATGTAGAAGATGATGTCTTTTGAATTACTTCTACTTTTACTGTGGTTCCCGCAGCTCTCTGTACCTAGATTAGGTTGAAGGGGGAGGAATGATTGAGTGGGAAAAGGGTTGTTAAAAGGGATTGGTTAAATTCAAGGAGAGCTCGCCACCGAGAGACTTTGGAATATCCATTTATTTTTCTGTTAAAACCTTTTGATCCCTTGACTAGACTGGATCTTTTTAAATTTTAAGTCTTAAAATCTTGGTCATTTTTCCATTTGGAGAAAAAATAATAAAGAATTGGGGATCTGAGGGACAGCAGGCGGAAGTCATTAGTGATGGTCAATAGGGTGCTTCTGGCCCCAAATTTTAGGAACAAGGTCTGTTTAACCAACAGAGTTTTGTGTTACCCATGTCTGGTTTCCAGAGCTTGCTTCTAGCCAGGTTGCAGGATCGCTTGATGCTGTGCTTCAGGTCCTTAATAAGCACCTGAGAGTAGGCAGAAAAAAGTAATGAGCCGAAACCGGTTTGGCTCAGTGGATAGAGCATCGGTCTGCGGACTGAAAGGTCCCAGGTTCGATTCCGGTCAAGGGCATGCATGTACATTGGTTCCGGGCACATCCCCGGTAGGGGGTGTGCAAGAGGCAGCTGGTCGATGTTTCTCTCATCGACGATTCTAGCTCTCTATCTCTCTCCCTTCCTCTCTGTAAAATATCAATTATATATATATATATATATATATATATATATATATATATATATTTTTTTTTTTTAAAGTAATGAGACCTACTCAGGCCATAAGTATAAGTCAATATCTATAGGATCTGGCTGAGGGAAAGATCCCAAGGAGTGGAATTTTTGAGATTACTACTATCCCTTATCACAGTTCATTCATTTGTTCACTCAGGAAATACTTGAGTGGAAGAGAAGCAGCAGGCTAACCTTCTCTGAAAGGTGTTACATTAGTGATACCGCTATCCCAAGCATGTTCACTGCTGAATAGCCAAACAGACAGGGCAGGTGACATTAATACGTACTCATTTTACATACCCAGCTCCTGGGGTCACCCCGCTGATAAATGCTAGAGCTGGAACTTAAACTAACCTTGTGTTCTCTGAAAGAAGTCATGCTACCATGGAAATTTTTTTTTAATTTGTCTTTCGATTATAGTTTACATTAAGTATTATTCTGTATTAGTTTCAGATGTACAGCAAAGTGGCTAGAAAGTGGTACTTACAGAGTGGACTCATGCACTGCCCCCACCCCCACCCACTCCTGTTGCTTCAAGTACTCACCTGGCCCCATTTCCTCTAGCATGGTTAGTTCTTGTCTGTCCTCGCCCCACCCCCACCTCCATCTCTCCATTAATCTGCATTATTCCCATCAAGGGAAATTTGCTTTCTTGCTAAACAAGCAAGGTAAATTTAAAAAGAACCCTCACGATATAGAGAATGGAGCACCAAGGGCCACTAACAAGCCTTATTGTTTCTCTGTGGAAGGGAAGACACTAACTTGGCTCTAGTTCTTTGGTATTTCCTCATTCACCAGCCCACGTTTTTCAGCGGATGCCAGGTCTAGCACTGTGCTAGGTGCTGGTGAGTAAAGAATAATAAAGTAGACTCTGCCCTCTATTTTCATACTTCAACAGAGGAAAACAAGTATATAAACAGATAGCTGCAGATCTGATAGGAACTTTGTATGTACAGGGTTGGTATAAATCCACCAAGGAAGGAGTGGTCCATTTGCTTTGAGACGGGGAGGGGTGGTGGGCACATGAGACCAGACCAGCGCTGAGACTTCCATTCCTAATTAATGGGATTTCCTTTCTCTTTGTTGGAGCTCAGGAACTTATGAAAGGTGGGGAATATATATAGACTGCAGTTACCAAAAGCCTTCCTGTGGTTACAGAGTTCGTGTTGTTTTACTTCTTGGTACAAATCAACCAGGAGCTTAGATGTGGGTGGGGTGGGGAGAGTGGGATCCCATTCGCCGGGCACCATTTGCTTTGGACTTGAGAAGGGCAGGAGGAGGTCAGAGTAAAGGTCCTTCTGTCTCTGCAGGAGCCTCCCTGGCCACCTCACTTTTTAGCCAAGATGGAGACATGTTCTTGGGAGGCCACGTGCCCTCTGCTTGATTCCAGAGGACTTCCAGCCTCGAGGGCAAGCCATGGGAAACTTTTAGCACTGCTAAATCCATTTAAGGGATCTGGAAAGATGATCTTGTGGGGATGAGGATGAAGGGGGTTTTAGGCTTCATACGATTTTTGAGGATTTGCTTGACAGCTAAAACGTGGGCTTCTGCAGTGACCCTTGTAATTGAGAAATGTTTTACTTCCATTTCAGAGCCTCATATGTAGGAAAGTAGCTATATAAACCCTCTTGTAACTACAGCATTCAAAGATTGATGGCACTGAAAGTCAGAGAAAGACACATAAACCTTGCCTGACTATATTAAATATCTAAGGACTGACAATGCCAAGAGAGAGAAGACCGAAGTTCTATAAACCCTACTTTATTACTCCATCCACAGATGAACTGCACTGAGGGGCTATAAACCCTGTTATATTACTGTGTCCAGGGGCTGCCCCCGAGGACTGGGTAAATGGTCTCTAATTCTGATTTGAGATTTTAAATGTCCAGAAACCGGCAACCCCTAGAAGACTGTAATCTTGGTTGGATTTTAGCCTCAGAGCAAACCCCTGTGCTAGTGAATGTGAGTGTTAGGTTATATTCTTTAGAGAGAGAGAGGTTGGGGGGGATTCCATGATGATTTTTGTAAGGGTTGATGGGTGATGTTTTCCCTGGTTGGCCTGTGCCCTGTAGCAATTACCAACTTCAGAACAACTCTGTACAGTTTTAGTTGCCAGTAGTGGTTTGTTCCCCCTCTTTTTGAAGGTTTGTGGTAATTGACTCTGTTGTGGTCCCCTGTATACAATTTAATTAGTTTGTGTTTTTAAATTAAATCGTCCTATATCCTTTTTTTCCCATATTTTAGGTCTTCATTGATTTTTTCATTTGCTTTTTTATTTCAGCCAGAGAAATGACACGGGGGAAATTCCTCAACATTCTAGAGAAACCCAAGAAGTAGCAGCAGCTTGTGGACGGGATGTCCCGGGGGCCGGAACCACGCTCCCCTCCCAGTGCAGCTCTGATGGTGCGCACCTCACTGCTTCCTGGCGAGAGGCTGGAGGGTGCACCTCCAGGGCTGACCCTCTCCCCTGCTCCTGGTACTCTGCGCCTCTGAGGACATTCGGCAGCAAGAGAAGAACCTGTTCTACCAAGGATCAATGCAGTTACTCAGTCAGCTTCCAGACTCTGACCATCTCCACCTCAGATGTTGGTAACACCAGAGGGCATATCATTCTTAAAGGTCAAAGTCCTGCTTTCTCGTTTCTGGAAGTGATTCAGGAGCCCCAGGATCTTAACAGTTGATTTGATTCAGTGACGGCAAAGTCCGTTGTGACAGCGATTGCATGAGTTGTACTTGATCTCTTAGGAAGTATTTATGATGCAAGGAGCCCAGAGACCAATTAGATTCTGGACCAGACCATGCAGGTTGACCTGTGACCTCTCCAGTGAATACTAGGTTCTAAGTATCCCCAGCTGGAGAAACCAGAATCTTCTAGAAATGATGCCTGCTTTTAAAATTCTACACCTCTCATGGTAGTCCCATACCCTAAGCCTCCCATTCCCCGCCTCCTAGCCCCCACCATTCATTCTGACTCCAGGGAAGGGATCCTTGCATATCAAGTCCCTCCTGGGATTAGTTTGTGTAGTGAAAGGCCCATGCACAGTTGCATTAGACCTCAAGACCAATTTAAAGGTGACAGAAAGGACTTTTGAGTTCTAATTAAGCTGTTACAGATTCAAGCGAGATCGTTAGTATGGCCTGAAGATAGGAAAAGGGGGTTGACTGTAGGAGTTGGATTTGATTAACAACTAGACACTCTGATGACCTTACGGGAATGTGCGTGCTATGCAATGATGGCAGTGTTCCCCCTGTACCCCCTCTCACAGCACTTACCAGATATTTCACCCATAGAACAGGAACACACAGGAAAGGAAAAGAGAATTTCCTGACTTAAATATAACTCTTATGGAGTGTTTGCCAATTATGTGTCTCTGTTAAAATCTAAAAATCTAGCTTATGGATAATAGTGATTACACATGTTCTCCATATTTTGTCTTACAAGCCTCTAATGTTTTGAAGAACACATGGAGTTTCCTGAACTTTATGAAAAGAACATCCATGTGACAGTAGTCTGATAGTGTTTGGATACAAGGAAAATCGTAGTCAAGTTTTTGGCCCCGAGTGTCTGTGCGGCACTATTCACTTTAATAGCTGGTCCGTTAACCATGCGTGTGCCTTGTTTCCCAGCTAGAGTTCATGTTGGATTTTTCTCTCATTTGTGCTATTTGACCATCCATGCAATTTTACTTACTGACAAGAAGGAAGAAATCGAACACAAGATAAAAGGGATGAGTATGGGACAGAAAGCATTCTGCGTGGGCAGAGGCTTTGATTTTAAGATAAGCTTATTATTGACATTCCTTTATCTTAAATGCGGTTGAAGAGTTTGCATATGCATACACAAAAAAATAATGGCATAATAGCAAACTCTTCCTTTTTGAGAGCTGATGATATCAAAAGGAGAAATTAAGAAATATATGGAGTATATTGGGATACCTCCCCCAAACCAACTTGTTCGTAACCTGAACCTATGAAATTGGGTTTTAGTCTGCTTTGACTCTCTCTTTTACTGTCATAGTAGTCACCAGCACTTAATGTAAGTAGATATTTTAGAATTGTGATATTTATTGGTTTTATATTTGTCGTCCTCAGAAATGTTAATGTTGTGTTTTTATATTGATAATGTAAATTTATGAACTGTGTGTGCATGTATGTATTTCAGGATGTTGGAAGGTTGTACTTTGTATATAATGTCTTCTGTGTCGTCATAATAAATATGTCCCTTTTATAGGTCTTTGAGTTTTTCCTCAAAGGGCCAAATTGCATACTTGAAGCATCAGAAAGAGCAGCTATAATGACAAATCATCTGCTGTCTTCCCCTCACATGACAGTGGGTGGCATGGGGCTTTATAGTCATCTACTGCATGGTCTGCTAGCTTCCAGGCTATCCTACCTGCCATCTAGCTCATTACCACTCAGCTCCCTGGAGTAGACTTAAAAACCTTTAGTACCTCCCCAGGTCTACTAACAAAATCTGGATCGCTCATCCTGGCACCCTAAACTCTCTGCATGTAACCCTAAGTAACCCTCCCTGCTGGTGTATTTCCTCTCCATCATATGAAGTCTCTGTTCCAATGAATCGGAGCAATCCCCAGTTGCTCACTTGAATGCTTTGCTCATGCCATTGAGTTCCTAGAAAGTCTCTCATCCTTTTTGCACATATCAAGCCCTATCCTTCCTATAAACCCCTGATGCTCCCGCTGGACATCACCCTGCCCCCTGCATTCCTACACCCTTTATGTAGGCCAGCCTGTGACTGACCATACTCTGCCCGACACTGAAGTGTTCCGAGCCCGTGCCTCGCTGCCCTCCTAAATATAAGCTCCTCCAGGTATTGGCTGTGTCCTGTACATCTAGTTCTTCTTTGATGTCTTTTTGAACTGGGGATTCAAAATGTATTTATTTGCAGACTTCCTATTAAATATGATGGATTGAGAACAAATATTTATCTGTCACCTACTAAAATCCTTAGTAGGAGTTCCTTTTCAACTCTGTTCAAGAACCAAAAAAGAGGAAGTATTAGTCAGTACTACTACTGTCACCCATTAATAACACTGTCAATGCTCTTTTAGAGAAAACATTTCATTTAAGAAAAGCTAATTGCTAAGCATCATTGGCTTATCCCTGGTTTGCAAGAAAACATCTGGATGGACCATAGGTTTCTGGGATTCAGGAAAGCATGGCTGACTGACTGACTTACTAAAAAGGGCAGCATGTGAATGTTCTGGTCTAAATCTTTAGAGGTCATTTTTCCAATAACTAACTATTATTTGCCCACAAGTGTGTCTTCCCTTTCCCTTTGCCATTCTGAATACCATACTTGCAGCACATAGGTTGGTGCGTGAGGCACATTTTTATTGATTTCAGAGAGGAAGGGAGAGAGAAACATCAATGTTGAGAGACCAGCTGCCTCTTACATGCCCGCCCCCTACTGGGGATCGAGCCCTTGACTTGTGCCCTTGACTATAATTGAACCCAGGACCCTTCATTCTGCAGGCTGATGCTCTATCTACTGAGCCAAACCAGCTAGGACGAGGCACATTTTTAAATTCTTCAGTCTTTTCTCCCCAGCAGTCTCATTGCTTCTTGCTCACCTCAGTCTCTTGATTTGAGGCCTCTGCTGATAGGCTTGGCTTTTCTTCCACTGTTTGAGCACTGAAAGCTCACAGGATATCAGTTGTATTGATGTCACAATGCCATCATTAATTTTTCTTTGCCTTTTGCTACCCACTTACCATATTTTTAAAGTGGATACTTGCTAACTGCTCCTTGGTTTGGGTGCTCTGGCTGCAGCTTATTGTGGCTCCTGTGTCTTCTAAGAGTTGGCTTCCAGCTCCAGTGTCTTCTCCACTGCCCCTGTGGCCTCCAGAGGGTGTTTGGACTTCCAAAGGAGCTTTGTAATAAAGGCAGGATCATTCCCGATGGAATGCTGTGGTCCCTTTTGTTTCCTCCAGAATCAAAGCATGACAGGAAGGTCAACTGGCAGAGCAGGAAGTGGGGAAATTGGCATATAGGCCACGGTGGATGGTCCCAGGGGTCAGATAACATGGTTTCTTATCAGCTCTCAACTTCTGCACAGACTCCACCTCCACGCCTTGGTTACGTTCTCCTGTTCTGTTTTCTTCGTCCTTCGAGAGCTGCGGGACTACCTGAGCCCGCGTGGACTCCATTTCACCTCAGGAACCCCCATCTTCAGAGACGGCAAACAGTGGTCTTTCCAAGATTAAGTTCTGGCTGGCCTGTCTAGTAACATTGGGGCGTGAGGATATACCCCTGACTATGCCTGAAGAGGCCACGGACCCTAGCCAGTTTGGCTCAGTGGCAGAGTGACAGCCCACTGACTGAAGAGTCTTGGGTTCGATTCCATTCAAGCACATACCTCAGTTTCAGGCTCAATCCCTAGTCCTGGTCGGGGCACGTGCAAGCTGCAACCAATCGATGTGTCTCTCTCACATCAGTGTTTCTCTCTGTCTCTACCCCTCCCTTCCTCTCTCTTTCTAAAAATCAATGGGAAAAAATATCCTTGAATGAGGATTTAAAATAAAAATAAAGAGTCCACTGGCCTTCCCACCCTTTGCCCAACAGGTTTTCTTCATGAGCGGGGATGGTGGGGCTTCAGGTGGCCCCGGGAGCAGCCGTGAGGCTCCTGGTCGGCGAGTGCTGGCCGAGCCTGTTAATTAGCACCGAGCACCCCATGCTCCATTAGCCAGGCCAGGCATTCGGAACCTTCCCCTCCTAATGAGAGCGGGAAGAGGGGCGCCCACAACACACTGCCTCAGAATAATATTCTGCTTTGTCCCCACCAGTAACCAGGGCTGACAGGATCACCCTGTCCACTTCTCTTCTAATTAGCACAATTCCAGCGTGGCCTGGGCCAGCACCGGGAGAAAGGCGATCGGACAACCGTACCGAATCACAAGCACAAAGAGGGCCATTCCCTGTAATTAGGTGAGACAATCCCTCAGTCTTTTCTCGGCTGGAGTTTGCCGCTAAGACTCTTGCCGTTTGGGTCCCAGCAACACAAAGTTACATGTCTCCCTGGGACACTAATCAGCCCCAAATTGTCTTCCGCTTCACACAGCTCTGGCCAGAGGGCAGATGCGGGAGCCAGGGGACACGGTCTCCAAACCAGCAGCTGCTGCAGTGCTGTCCCAACTCTAAGAAGCAGACCAGGGCTGTGGGCAGTTGGCCTGAGGGAACTGCTCTGGGCACAGTCTGGTCCCGTCACCTCAGCTGGGGTCTGGAGCTCTGAGAATCCATGACCCCGATGCGGGGAAGCCCACTCTGCTATTTGGCTTGCCCTGTTTATTCACCACCTTCTGTCTATGGCCCCTTTTGGTCTCCTCATCCCTCTCCCTCCTGTCCACTAGGGTGGCATCATGGGCAGCTATAACTGTGGCGCCACCCTGCAACGCCACTGAAGCCCTACAAACTAGTTGCCGTCGCAAGGAGAGGACACAGGCGAATTCGACTCTGAAAGAGCCCATGACCTGGAAGGGGCCCGCAGTCACCTCTGTGTCTCCCGCTCTTCCCCCGGCCCTTGCCTGCTCTCCCTGTTCTCTCTCCTGGAAGGCCCCTGTTTTTTAAAACGGAAAAGTGGCCCGTCAGCTCCCAGGGCAAGAAGCCACAACTGGCTCTACTCCGTGTGACTCAGAGGTTGGCTGTTAATAAACAGAAACAGCTCCCCCAGGTTTGCGGCCCATTACAGGGATTACCGGGGGTGACAGAGCCATGAACTTGGTCATGGCCGGGGACAAAGGAATGCAGGGGAGAGTGGCAGGTGGAATCTCAATTAAACTCAAGTTCTGAGCCGAGTTGCACTCACATATTTTCATCTTTGCCCTCTGCTTTCTGATTTGATCTATACTGGATGCTTCGGAAAGTTGCCTCCAATAGCACAGAACACTCAATTCTCTAGACTCCAAGGAGCTGGAAAACTCAAGTGATCAGGGTTGCTTTCTTGTTTTCCCATCTTCCTGAGATGTATCTGAGACACAGAGAGGTAATAATAAGATTTAACTTTTTATCCCAAACCGGTTTGGCTCAGTGGATTGAGCCTATGGACTGAAAGGTCTCAGGTTCAATTCCAGTTAAGGGCATATACCTTGGTTGCTGGCACATCTCCAGTTTCGGGGGGGGGGGGGAGTTGTAAGAGGCAACTTGTCGATGATTCTCTCTCATCGATGTTTCTAACTCTCTATCCCTCTCTCTTCCTCTCTGTAAAAAAAATCAATAAAATATATATTTTTAAAAAATATTTAACTTTTTAAATAACTTTTGGGAGGTATCAAAGAATTGATCCAAATTTGTTCAGTCTCCTACAGTTTCTTTGGCTGAAAAAAACACACAAAAACAGAACTTAGAACAGTACCTGGCATATAATAGGTGCTTAATAAGAATCTGTTGAAAGGAAGGGGAAGAACTGTGCCACAATCCTCAATGTGCTTAGCCACGTTGCTAGTCTAAGGTACGGCAAGAGCTGGATTTTTAGAGAGAAGCGGGCATGAGCTGGTGGCAATCGCTTCTCTCTGAGCCTCAGTCTCCTTGGGACCTTTTCCACTTTAGAGAGGCAGCCAGGCATCATGCATAAGGGTGTCTAGTCAGACATCAGACTGCCTGGTCCAAATCCTGTTTCTGCTATTCATTAGCTACGTGACTGGACAAATTGTTGACTTCTCTGTGCCTTCGTTTACCCCTCTGTGGGACGGGTCCAGTAATGACACCTAACTCCTAGGGGAGCTGTGGAGATTACATTAGTACTTGCAAGTGTTCAGAACAGTGTGTGGCATATCTTACCCGTTATTCAGCAGCTTGACGGACGTGTCTTTAAAATCGGGTTCAATGTACTGCTTCATTTTTTGTTATACTCACACTTGTTAAAAATGACAACATTTGGTTACCTTGAGCAGAGCGCCTGTCTCTCTGACTCTTCAGGAGAGCTGACAGTTTCCTAAATACCTCCCCTGCTCCCATCCTTCCACCTCTGAGGCAGCCCCGGGGCATGGACACTCAGCAAATACCCCTGTCAGCGGCATTGAAGACCATTTGTTGCTAATAAGGGAGGGAAAGATATTCTTTGGGACAGCATCAGGTTTCTGGACTGACAGTGAGTTTGACATAAGCCTCACGTCATGCATCACTAGTCTCAGTGGTCCTAGTATTCTCTGAGCATCCATGCTATTCCAGACCCTGCACAGGAATGCTCTTCCCCGTTTTGCTCTGTCCTTCCCTTCTCCCCTCCCCCTCAACCCCTCCATCCTTCTCATAAAGCTCCCTTTCCAAGGCTGGGCAGAGCCACTCAGGCTGGCCTCCCCCTCAGCCTCCCCTCGCTGTATCCTCAGAGCCCATGGAGAGCAGGCTGGTCTGACTGCAGCGAGGCCTCAGGGTCAGTGAGGGCTGAAGGTCACATCCCAGGGCCTCCCCCAATGCAGCCGAGCCCCGGGAGCCAGCGGCTGCACACAAAGGACCAGCTCAGGAGTCAAGTTGGAAAAGTCAGTGACTGAAGCTGAGTGGAAATGAGAAGCCCCGGCTGCGGCCACAAGATGCCCGGGGTCAGAACCGGAAATGGTGTCTGAGGAATGGGTGGCTCCAGGCCGCCTACTCCCTCACCTCCATCTGATCTGATGCTGCGGCCGCCTTCCTCTTACCGCTGACCCCTGTCCCTTGCTCCCCTCACAGCCCCAGTTGCCCCAAACCAGTCTCCCTACATCCTTTGAACGTGTAATTATTGTGTAAACTATGCTCCATTCACACAGTGGACCATGGCACCTAGTTCCCGGGTTATCCTGAAGAAATTGGGATACATAAGCCCAGGCACCTGACCAGGCCCAGGAGGGTCTTGCTTCCCACCATCCTTCAGCAGAAAAAGATGTCATGAGGACTAAAAAAATTCCGGGCCTGCCACACCGGCTCCCTCCACCTCAGGACGGGCACTGTCCACGCCGTTTCCCAAAGGGGGGCTACTTTCTGAGTAAAACAAAGGAAAACATCAGCCGCGTGCTTAAGTCAGCGGTGGGGCTTCAGCCGGAGGAACTGGGGCCCCTAGCTCCGCAGAGAGGCGCGCTTGCTTGCTTGCTTGCTTGCTCCGGGACAGACAGCCGACGCCACTGTTAAACGTGGGGATTGCTGGGCAGGCGGCCCGTCACAACATCACCAAAGATTGATGCAAATTGGTTTGGTTCTGACCCTGTCACGCCAGGAAGGATAATGATTCCAGCAGCGCCGGGCAGGGGAGGGGGCCGCGGGGCCGGGGCGGGGGCGCTGGTGTCTCGCTTCGCATCTTCATTAATGACCTGAAAGACGGTAAACAGCATGCTAATGAAACCCGCGGATGATTGGTATCACAAACCCCGGAGAGGACAGCGGAATAGCGCGGCGAGGCCCAGGGCGCTTAGAAATATGGGCTGGAGATTGTCAAATGAGACTCGTCCTCGGAAAATGAAAGTCGACGTGTCAGGAAGGAATGATGAAGGTGCCTCTGGATGGGGGATTGCAAACCTGGAAAGCAGAGGTGGGTGGCGGGGTCAGCAGGCTGAGGGAGGGGATAAGGTTTGGGGTGTGCGGGGAGAGACGGAGGAGCTGGCCTGGGGGACCCAGGAGACAAATGCTCGGTGCATTCCCGGCAGGACTGACTGCCACCAGCTGAGCCCAGGGGCCAACCGTGTCTGCAGCCCAGGGGCCAAGCAGGTTGGCTGCCCAGGCCCACTGGCCTGTGTCAGCTGCTGGCTGTGCCTACTTGCACTTGTCCTTGAAGCTAAAAATGCCATTTGACCTCATTTACTAAAATGAAACAAGCAAAAACACATTTTTTTAAAAAACTTTGCCCCAAATGATTAGATCTAGGATATTCAAGAGCAGGGGAAAGAAAATGTCCCATCTTCAATGATTTCCAATTCAATAAATATTGCTTGGAAGTGTACCTCATTTACATGAAGTGCACAAATCTTAAGTGTACCTATAACTCAATGATTTTTTAAAAATATTTTTTTATTGATTTCAGAGAGGAAGGGAAAAGGAAAGAGAGAAACATCAATGATCAGAATCATTGATGAGCTGCCTTTTGCACGCCCCCTACTGGAGATCAACCCTGCAACCTGGGCGTGTGCCTGACCAGGAATTGAACGGGTATTTCCTGATTCACAGATCAACTCCCAACCACTGAGCCATGCTGGCCGGTCCTCAGTGATTTTTTTTTCCTTGAGCAAGTCATTTCACCTCACTAAGCCTTGGTTTCCTTGTCTAAAATGGGCATGACAGCCCATTATATACATAAAACACACAGACACGGACAGCAGTGTGGAGCGAGCCAGAGGGAGGCGGGAGAGGGGTAGGAGGAAGTGGGCAAAGGGGTGACAAATGGGGTGGGAAGAGACTGGACTTTGCTGATAGCTGCACAAAGCAGTAAGCAGATGACGTTTTGTTGAATTGTACATTTGAAACGTGAGTGGTTTTGTTAACCATGTCCCATCAATAAATTCAATAAAAATTTTAAAATTAAAGTAAACGAAACAGTGGTTACCCTAGTCAGGGGACTAACTAGATAGGAACTGACCACAGGGAGTCCTCTGCAGAGCGGAGGGCTCGAATGGGCAAATGCTGCACTTTATGGTCTGACGTGCTACTACAAGCATTTTCCTTAACCATGTCATTTATGTAAAGAAAGGCAGAAGGCTCTCTCTCTTTCCCAATTTTTTTTGGGTGGGGGGGGAGGTAACCAAAATTTTTGGTGGCCTTGTTTTTTTTTTTGTTTTTGTTTTTTAAAAAGGGCAGAAGGAACCTGGCTGGATGGCTTAATGGTTGGGCACTGACCGATGATCCAGAAGGTGACAGTTTGATTCCCAGTCAGGGCATATGTCAGGGTTGCAGGCTCAATCCCGTGTGGGAAGTGCAGTAGGCAGCCGATCAATGATTCTGTCTCCCACTCATTTTCTCCCTGAAATCAATAAAAATATATATATTTTTAAAAGGCAGAAGGAGCCTAGTTGGTTTGACTCAGTGGATAGAGCATTGGCCAGTGCAATGAAGGGTCCGGGTTTCAATTCTGGTCAAGGGCACATGCCTGGGTGTAGGCTCGATCCCAGTTGGGGGGGCATGCAGGAGGTCGATGATCAATGATTCTCTCTCGTCATTGATGTTTCCATCTCTCTCTCTCCTTCTCTAAAATCAATAAAAATATATTTAAAAATTTTTAAAGGGCAGGAGAAAGGAGAAATTACATTTATTTTCCATGAGGGGAATTAAAATAAACAAAAGTCCTCTTAGGTCTTTAGTTGTCTTGCTTCTTCCTTATACGTACTCGACCCTACAAAATCTATACTCATCTGTCCTACCACCTCCACTCATGTAAACACACTTTTTTTTCTTTTTCTTTTTTTAAGACAGAGAAAGTGGAAGGGAGATGGGGAGACAGAGAGAAACATCGCTGTGAAAAATGCACATGGATTGGTTGTCTCCTGCACATGCGCCAACCCAGGCGGGAATGGAACCTATAACCAAGCTACGTGCTCTTGACCTTGACCTTGACCGGAATTAAACCCATAACCCTTCAGTCTGCAGGCCAATGTTCTGTCCACTGAGCCAAACCACTCTTAAGGGCAAGACACACTTTTGAGGTCATTGTCATACCTTGATATATTTTTTAAATGTAGTTTGTTTTATTTTTTCCATTGCCATTTCTCCCCTTCATGCCCTCTTCCACCTCCACCTCTAATGGAGACCCTCCTCCCCCGCTGCCCGCTTTCCTCTCTCCGTGGCCTTGGTCCTGCCCCGCCTGCCTGCGGAGTCTGCCCAGGTGATCAGCTCGGCCTCAGAGGCCGGGCCGGGAGAAGCAACGGCTTCCGTCACCTGACCCTGCTCAGCCAATTCACGAAGACAAGATGTCAAGTTAATGAGCCTGTGGGCCTCTAATTAGCTGTCAATTACCTCAAATTAATCAACTCCTCGCCTAATTAAGCATTATCGGCAGGTGGGCACAAAGCAGACCATTGTGTGGGAGCCCTGAGAAAAGCTGGGCTGGCAAACTTGGTTAGGATCAGTGCTGAGCATGGTGCCCGCCTCCCCACCGTGCTCAGCTTCCGGGCCTGCCGAGGCGCACTGAGGCCTCTGCCCACCACTGCCCCGGACTCCGGGGGCTCCGGGACCTCCTGGGCAGCTGGGTGGACTTCCCCTCGTGGGAGGGAGATGCAGGGCTTGGAGGCAGGTGAGACAACTGCGGGGGTGGGGCAGTGGGGACTCTGTGGCCAGGCAGAGGAAAACCAGCTCCTGGCACTTGTTGGAGAGAGTGGGAGCTGGCGGAGCGGAGGCCGCCTGTGTGGGCAGGCAGAGCTGGCTTCCAACCCTGGCCCTCCCATTTGTGAGCTCTGTGATCCCCAGTGACTTCATTCTTTGTTAAAAGTTTTTATTTATTGACTTGAGAGAGAGAGAAAAAGTAATTTGTGACCTGATCGGGGATCAAACCCAAAACCTTGGTGTATCGGGACCTTGCTCTAACCAACTGAGCTATCTGGCCTAGGTTGACTTCACTTTTTTGAGACATAGTTTGCATCTCGGGCGGGGGGGGGGGGGGGGGGGGAATGAGCCCAGCTGGTGTGGTTCAATGGTTGAGCATTGACCTATGAACCAGGTCACAGTTGGATTCCCCGGTCAGAGCACATGCCTGGGCTGCAGGCTCAATCACCTGTGTGAGGAGTGCAGAAGGCAGCCCATCAATGATCCTCTCTCATCATTGATGTTTCTCCCTCTCCCTTCCTCTCTGAAACCAAAAAAAAAAAAAAATTAGCCCTGACTGGTTTGGCTCAGTGGATAGAGCGTCGGCCTGCAGACTGAAAGGTCCCAGGTTCGATTCCGGTCAAGGGCATGTACCTTGGTTGCGGGCACATCCCCAGTAGGGAGTGTGAAGGAGGAAGCTGATCGATGTTTCTCTCTCATCGATGTTTCTAACTCTCTGTCCCTCTCCCTTCCTCTCTGTAAAAAATCAAATATATATATATATATATATATATATATATATATATATATTTTTTTTTTTTTAAAGAGGGAATCTCCAAGCCCATGGGCTCTGAGTTTATGCCTCCCAACCATGGTGCTGACCTGAACAGGTGCACACTCTCTTGGCACAAGGCAGGGTGAGGCTGGAGGCAGCTGGGCAGATCCGTGCCCCGACTGATGGCCAAATGCCACCATACCCATGCCAGTTCTGTGCCTTCTCCCCCCTCTCCATCCACCCCTGTAACCAACCTGCCAAATCTCTCCTCTGTACCCCTGCCTCCACTCGGGCACAGGATACCCTCTCCCTGCCTGCTGGGCAGTGGAGGGCCCAGCCTCTCCTCCGAACGCTGGGGAGCACCTTCCTTCCCTGGTTGAACCCCTCAGTCGTTTAGCAAACAGATATTGGGCCTCCTAGTGGAAGCTCACAGTGTGAAAGGGAGATGGTTGGGCAGACACCACCAATCATTAATGCATGCTCTGGAGATGTGAGGAACAGAGGGAGAGAGAGCAGTAAGTGCCTCCTGTATGCTGGCAGGAGTGGCGAGGCCAGATGTGGACACCATGGAAGCTGAGGTCTTTGCTCGGGGTTGGGAAGGGAAGGATGGGGGGGGGGGGTGCAGGTGGATGCTGCCTCCCCATGGGCCTGGCAGGTAAGGCCTCCCAGGGAAAAGGAAGCTTTCCTTGAAATGGGCAGCGTGTCCCAGGCAGAGGTAACTGTGTAGGCAAACGCTCGGAGGCATGCAGAAGACAGGGTGAGCTCAGGAAGTTTCCTGAGTACGCTATCAGAACCACAGTGAGCGCCGCGGGATCTCAGAGGGCCTCAGTGTCATGTTGAGAAACTCTTCCAGGAGGGATCTGGGGAACCTTTGCAAGACTTGCCTAAACTCTGACCCTCCGGGAGAGCTGCTTGGGTGGATTTCCAGAAGGAGACGTCTCCCCGGAGGCAGACACCACACTATTCTGTGTCTGCCTCCGGGAGACAGGCCTGCTTCTCTCTCTCTTGTACCCAGAACACCTAGCCCGGTGCAGAGTGCTCAGCAGGCTGGTGAAGTACCCATGGAAGGTAGTTTCTCCCGATGGCCCACGCATCCGTGTACATGCATCCGTGTACATGCATCCGTGTATGTGCATGAAAACTTGCACCTTCGTGAAACTTGCTCTAAGCCCAGGCATGTTTATCCCTCTGGAAATGTCGGAGTTGTCCCATCTGGGCTTGAATGGAGGAGAGAGGTTTGGGAGCTGAGGGGAGACCTTGGGATGAAGGGGGAGAAGGAAGCCGCGCTGAAGAGAAGCTGCTGTTCCCATCTTTCTGGGGCCCTCAGGCCCCCAGTGTGCTCCGATGCTGTCCCTGCATCCTACCTAGAGCCCGCCCACCTGTGGTGCCCTGACACACACACACACACACACACACACACACACACACACACACGGCACCGGCAGGGGAGCCCCAGCCGCCAGGCTGAAAGGCCAGAGGTTCCCATGAGCCACGGGAGCACCCAACTCCAGGGACCCCTCAGAGTCTGGGGGGCTGGGAGGATGGGTGTATTACACTAACAGCGCAGGGGCCCAGGAAGTGAGAGATTCAATGAATACATTACACCTGTAGCTACTGTTATGTGTAATGAATTATTTATCAAGATAATGCCTAAAGCCGAAACGGTTTGGCTCAGTGGTAGAGCGTCGGTCTGTGGACTGAAAGGTCCCGGGTTCGATTCCAGTCAGGGGCATGTACCTTGGTTGCGGGCACATCCCCGGTAGGGGGTGTGCAAGAGGCAGCTGGTCGATGTTTCTCTCTCATCGATGTTTCTAGCTCTCTATCTCTCTCCCTTCCTCTCTGTGAAATATCAATAAAATATATTTTAAAAAAAATAAAAATAAAAAGGCATGAAGTAAAAACAAAGGAAATCTAAATAAAGCACAGACTTTAGTAAGTAATAACATATCAGTCTTGGTTCATTGATTATAAAAATATACCATGTTAATGTCAGATGTTGATCCTAGGAGAACTGGGGTGTGGGGTATATGAGAATTCTGTCCCACCTCCCAGTTTTCTGTACATGTACAACTGTTTTTTGAAAAACGTTTATTTAAAATAACTTTAGCCCTGGCTGGTTTGGCTCAGGGGATAGAGCATTGTTTTTGCAGACCAAAGGGTACCGGGTTTGATTCCCAGAGGGATGCTGGGGATTAGAGAGAGTTAGGGAGGGTGGCACCCCGGTTTCGGGCTCAAACCCCAGTGTGGGGCGAGCAGGAGGCAGCCAATCAATGATTCTCGCTCATCATTGATTCTCTCTCTCTCCCTCTCCCTTCCTCTCTGAGTTTGGGGTCACTATGCCCTGGGGGACTATGGGGAGTGTTTTACTTGTACGTGTTGTTCCAACCACAAGGTGAAACAACTGACCTAGCCCACCTGTCAGATGACCGCGAGGACACTGGACCCAGGAAAGGGAGTGACGTCCCTGGTCACAGACTTGCCTCGAATTCTTCAAGTCGCACTCAGCATTCGCTGCCCCCCTGAGGTCTGGGCTCAGGGGGGGATCAGCAATGGGTAAACGTCCCGTGGTGAGCTCCCCTCCTGGCTTTTTCATCTTCAAAGACTGACATACAAGCCGAAGGAAAGCCGTCTCCCCACGGAGTCAGGCATTTGTCAGGAGGGGAAGCCTTTTAGGCCCCTGAATGCCTTCAAGGTAGGCGGACCCTGCCGACTCCTGCGCCCTTCCCGGAGGGGAGATATGCGCGCCTTCACCGCTAGAGGGAGTCGGGAGCGGCCCCGCCGCGCTCGGTGACTGCAGGCAGGCCCTGCGAGGTTCCTGCAAGACCCGATCCCCGCCTGTGGTTAGCCCCAGGCCCGCTCCCCGTGGGCCCCAATCCGGGGAGATGCCCAGCACCGGATCTCCACCCAGGGTCCCACACTGTGTCCCCTGCTCTCACCCCACCCCCTCCCCGTGAAAACCCTGCCGTGCGATGCCCCCATTCCACAACGTAAGACACAGAGAGACTAACAGATATGCATGGGATCGCACAGCTACACCATGGCAGAACCCGAAACCCAGGGGACCTGGTCCAGACCTCCAGGCCTCAGGGGTTCTCCCTCAGAGCGTCTCAACGGTCGACTTCCATCTAGATGGGGAAACCGAGGCACAAGGCAATGCCGGGTTATACTGTGTGTGGGTGGCCCGGTCTGCCAAGGGTGGGCAGGAGGCCAGCCCCCTCACAGATGATCACAGCAGGAGAGCCTGTGGGTGGCAGGGGGTGCCAGCCTGCCCCGGGAGGGGGGCGGGGGAGCGGCTGGTGGCTGTCCAGGGGGTGGGTGACAGCTGCAGTTTCTGGTGGGAGGCCAGAGGCCCCACACGCTAATAACTTTCACTCGCTGCCCGGCGGGGCTAATCCCATTACTCCACACGGACCCTCGGGGACCACCCTCCCTAACTCTTCCTAATCCCCTGCGTCCCTCTGGGGATGGCCCAAGCCCCTCCCCGCGGTCCCTGCCAGCCCGGTCACACACAGACTTCACTCCACCCTGGCCCCACCAGCCCCCTGCGCCCACCGGGGCCCAGCTCCGGGGACCCTAAAGGGACAGCCAGGAGGTCTGGCGGCCCGACCTACGTCACCGGGGGACTGTCCGCGGGTCCCCAAGGCCCTTTCCCCGAACGGCCTCCATCGGGCCCCTGGGTTGCTGGGCCTGCGGTGCCGGTTTCTGTTGCAGGAACCTCCAGGAGAGAGCTGGGCCACAGCACCTGCGATCAGAAAGTGGAGACGATGGCGCCCACCCGGTGCAGTCCTTCCGACGACACGATGAGACGCGGGAGAGCGAGTGTTTCCTGCAGAGCCTGGCCCAGAGTCAGCCTCCAAGGGGCCGGCTCCTGCCGTGACTGTTTGAGGGGGGCGGACATGGCAGCGATGCAGAGGGGTGGGTGGACTGTGACTAAGAGAGCAGCCCGGTGGGGGGGCCCGGGGGCCAGTGTGAGAGGAAGGCAGTTTTAAGGACTGACAGGAGCCACTCATTACCGAGCTCTTCCTCAGCACCCGGTGCTTAAGCCCCTCCACCCCCTCGGGAGGCAGGCACCGGTGACACCCCCATTGTGCAGATTGGAAACTAAGGTTAAGAGGCAGCCGCGCGTGGTGGGCCTGGAATCAAACGCAGCTCTGACTCCGGACGTCTCCCGGGCACTCCACCGCCTCTCGGGACCCACCTCTAACAAGGAGAGCTGGTGTCTGAGAGCTGCCCCCCCCACCCCACCCCCACACACACCGCAAAATAGTGGGCTCCCCATTTGCCAGAAGCATTCAAAGTGATGCAGCTGAAACCGGTTTGGCTCAGTGGATAGAGCGTCGGTCTGCGGACTGAAAGGTCCCAGTTCGATTCCAGTCAAGGGCTTGTACTTTGGTTTCGGGCACATCCCCGGTGGGGGGTGTGCGGGAGGCAGCTGGTCGATGTTTCTCTCTCATTGATGTTTCTCTCTCATCGATGTCTCTGACTCTCTATCCCTCTCCCTTCCTCTCTGTAAAAATCAATATATATATATATATATATATATATTTTTTTTTTTAAGTGATGCTGAGGACAGCCAGAAACCCTGAGGTCCCATGGCAGACCCCCCTCCCTCCGCCCCCATTCCCCAGCCACCCATGTCCGGGCCGGCCAGGGCACTGCCCCCTCCCCAGCCTGGCACAGAAGGGGACCCTTTGGCCCTCAGCCTCCCTCTCCCCTACCTTCTGCTCTTCCTCATTTACATAAATTATCTCTCCCCAATTATCCATCCAGCTGTCCCAACGATGATCTGTGAATGAATTAAAAACGGAATATAATTTAATAATGGCTGATTAGAAGGAGATTGGTTGTTATATAAAAAAGGAAAGGCCAAGAGCCAGCTAGTTGCCCTTAATCTGAGCCAATACCATCGTAATTCAGGAAAGGCTCCCCGGCCACCATCAGGCACGGCAGGGACAGGGGTCAGGGAGAGTGGGGGGTGGAGGGGGGGCAAGACCACCCCAGAGAGACGATCAGGGCGCTGAGAGCTGGGAGTGGGAGTCCCAGGCAGCTCCTGGGACTTCCCCGGGCCTCGCTCCTTCCGGGTTGGCGTGTGGGTGGCTTCTGGGAGCCCCTCTTGCTAAATTCTAGGTGCCCTCAGGTCAAACCACTGGGCTCTCCTAAGGCAGCCACTGCCACCCAGACAGCCCCAGCCTGGCCCCTGGTGGGCATAGGACCGGGGTGGTGGTGGTGGTGGTTAGGAACCTGGTGCTCAGGCCCTGCCTTCTGGGAACACACCGGAGAGTGGGATGAAGAACTCCCAGGAGGGGATCTGCCTGTCCGGGGTAGGTGATCGGAGGGGGGCGGGCTTGGTGGTGCCAGGACCGGCAGGACCTCTGGGCCCCCTGACCCTCAACGTAAGGACTCAACCTCATGGAAGGGGAGCGTCTCTGAGGCCCCCAGTCATCCTTTCAGTCTCAGCTCATGTCCAGCTCTTCCAGGAAGCCCCCTAGCTTTGGGGTCTCCCCATGGCTTCCACAAGGCCCTGCGATTCCTCTGTCAGGGCCCTTGTAACATCCACTGACAGGTGTTCCCCCCCAGGCCGGGAGCTCCCCAGCCTGGCTTTGCCATCTCTGCGCCACCCGTGGCAGGCGCTCAGCATGGAGATGCCTCCTCCACGCCCCTGCGATTGCCCTAGTCGGGCCTGTGCTCCCAAACACTGTGGCCATGCCTTTATTTTATTTTATTTCATATATTTTTGTTGATTTTAGAGAGGAGGGGAGAGGGAGAGGGAGAGGGAGATAGAAGCATGAATGATGAGAGAGAATCATTGATGGGCTGCCTCCTGCATGCCCCACGCTGGGGATCGAGCTCACAACCCAGGCCTGTGCCCTTGATGGGAATCGAACCTGGAACCCTTGGGTCTGCAGGCCGACACTCTATACACTGAGCCAAACCAGTCAGGGCTGGTTATGCCTTTAAAAAATAAAAGTCACTTATGGAAAAGTAATGTACTCGGACAGATAGTGATGAGTAGAGATGGATGGATAGACGTGGAGCAGAGCTGTTCAGATGACAGGCTGGAGGTCCATCCCCTGTGACCGTGACCTTGGGCATGATAAAGTCTCCCGAGCCTCAGTTTCCTCGTCGGCGCAGTAGATGTACTGAATAACATTCCCTACCTCATAGGGTTTTTATGAAGAGGAAATGGGCCAATGGAAGAAAAGCACTCAGAACTGGCTTTCTGTCTCTGTGTGGTCCCCCCCCCCCCCAGCGGCGGACCCTCCGAGGACAGGGACTGACCTCCTCGTCTGTGCTGATGGCGCTGGAGGGACAGACGCGCCTGCACGGGGCTGTCTCCGTGTGGTTCACCCTGACGGTCCCCGGGGCACGGGCTGTGACTTGGGACCAGCGTGTTTCACCCAACATCGACCAAGGCCTGCGCGGGGTCCTGGCCTGGGGTCCTGACCCTTCCCAACCAGGCTCGCCGCTTCCACGGGGAGTGACAGGCCCAGGGCTCGGGTCTGGCCAGTGTGCCCCACGGGGCTCACAGCGGATGGTGCGTGTCAGGCCTGAGCATGCGCGGAGGCATGAGGGGTCAGGCCTCCGGGGATGGTGGGGGGACACCACAGCCGCTGACTCAGGCCCCAGGTCACCCAGCAGACGGCAAAGGGAGCATGCTCTGTGGGGCTGGGGCGGATGGCTGGACGCCAGAGAGGCTGACTTCCTCGAAACGCCAGTGTGTGCGGATTTGCTGAAAGGCTGAGCTACTCCAGAATTTTTCAAGCTTCCCTGAGGTCTGGGGAGGGGGCCTGGGAGCTGGCATAGCTGCCAAGGCCCTAGGTTCAGGCCTCGTAAACAGGATGTTTCCACGTGCCTCCCGCCCCCAGGCCTGGGAGGTGCAGGGCCCTCACCTTCCCCGGCAACCTCTGACCCCTCTGTGTTCCCTCCCTCACACACAGCCCGCCCAGCCTCAGGCAGGCCCAGAGCAAACCCTGGTGGAGCCCAGGGCACATCCGTCCATATTGTGGCCGGGGGAGGCCTCGGGGCCGGCCTGGGCTGTGGGATAATTTGATATTCAAATCCTGGCAAAGACTTGCTCCAAATTGTTGCAAATTAAGCTGATTTTGTCCCTCCGAATGAGGGATTTGCTCCTGTGGATCAGCCCTCCCAGCGACTTGATGAGGTCCGGATTAGAGCGGAGGGAGGGACGGGGAGAAAAGCCTGGGGCTGGAGAGGAGGGCTGCTGGGGGGGGGGGGGGGAGCCCCAATCCGGGGTGTCTCCCTCCGACCCTGAAGTCAGGGGAGCTTCCCAGGGTCTCAAAAACCAGCTCTCAGAGTGTCGCCCTGTGAACCGGGAGGTCATGGCCTGATTCACGGTCAGGGCACATGCCTGGGTCGAGGCTTCAGTCCTCAGTGGGATGTTCAGGAGGCAGCCGATCAATGACTGTCTCTCATCACGGATGTTTCTGTCTTTCTCTCCCTCTCCCTTCTTCTCTGGAATAAAAATATGTGTATTTTATGCCAATACCGGTTTGGCTCAGTGGTAGAGCGTCGGTCTGCAGACTGAAGGGTCCCAGGTTCGATTCTGGTCAAGGGCATGTACCTTGGTTGTGGGCACATCCCTGGTGGGAGGTGTGCAGGAGGCAGCTGATCGATGATTCTCTCTCATAGATGTTTCTAACTCTCTAACCCTCTCTCTTTCTCTCTATAAAAAAAATCAATAAAATATATATATTAAAAAAAATATATGTGTCCTCTGCCAAAACCGGTTTGGCTCAGTGGTAGAGCATCGGTCTTCGGACTGAAAGGTCCCGGGTTCGATTCCGGTCAAGGGCATGTACCTTGGTTGCGGGCACATCCCTGGTGGGGGGTGTGCAGGAGGCAGCTGGTCGATGTTTCTCTCTCATCGACGTTTCTAGCTCTCTATCTCTCTGTAAAATATCAGTAAAATATATTTTAAAAACAAAAAAACAAACAAAAACAAAAATACGTGTCCTCAGTGACGATGGGGTCTCTGGGCCCCAGATGGGCCCCCCTCAACCCCTCTGCTCCCCGGAGAGGCCAGCCCGGACCTCCATCCCCAGAGCTGTGTGAGGACCCACCTGCGCTCTCCACGCCCCTGTGAGCCAGGGCACTGCCCGTCACCCGGCTCACTGGTGAGGCGCCGTGTGGGGAGGGGGGGCCCCACCAGCCAAAGAGAACCTGGACTCAGCCACTGCCACCGGCGTGCTGTGTGGCCTCGACTGAGCGAGTGGCCTCTCTGAGCCTCCAGTGAGGATCGCTGACGACGCCCACACAGTGCCAGGCACGCGGCAAGGACTTCACGACGCGTGGGCCAAGGTTACTGCCCACCGAGCAAGCACTCCATGAATAGAGGCCAAGGTCACAGCCCACGCATTGACACGAGGAGGTGACAGAATAGGGATTGGAACCCGGGCCCTCTCTGGGCCCTGGAGGGGTGGGCCCCTGCCTTCTGCTGGAGGTCTGTGCCTGCTCCCCACTCTGCGCCTCCCGACAGCCCCCCCTCCCCCACGTCCCCCCGCCATGGCCGAACCCCATGTCCATCTGTTTTGTCAAGGCCGGTGCTGTGTATGGCAGCCATTCCGAATTGCACCATTAAAGATTTTATGCTGGAGACATTAAAATTAAAAAGATCTATGTGCAAAGAGCCACAACAAGTTTAATCAACTTGATTTAATAGAAAACAGCAAATGGAATTTATGAGGCTCCGGAAAGACAAGGGGATTTTTTTCCCCCCAACAACAACAAAAAAAAAAAATAAGAAGAAGCACTTTGTGGAAAACAGAAAGTGGGGTGGGGTGGGGTGGGGGTGGTCCCCATCTGAGAGTTTATCAGAACCTAATCCACGGCTGCAGCCCCAGTCCGGGCTGTTGGTCCGCTAATCCCGGCTGCCATTAAAATATTAAAGATAAATCTAATCGTCTCTTTATCCCAAATAAGCGACTTTCGTGTGGGGAGAAAACGTCTAACCCTTTGGGAGGAGAATTAGTCCTAATGCATCAAATGGAATTCGGTCCAGGCTGGGGCAAATAGGGTTTAGAGGCAAATGAGATGGTAATAGAAGTAAAACCCAGAATAACAAATTAAAAACCCTCGTTTACACGAATTAAAAGGGCTCACAAAAGGCTGGACACCCAGCCCGCCCCTCCTCAGCCCCCAGACCTCCTCCCCTGCCCTGGCCTCCCCTGCCCTGGCCTCCGCCTGCCTGGCCTCCCCTCTCAACCGGTGCTCACCCCTTCCTGCTGCCGGAGGCCCTCCGAGCCCAGCTGGGCTCCCCAAGCTCTCACCGAGCCTTTGGGGAGCTCCCCTCACCCCCTGTGTGGGTGCAGGATCAGACCTGGTTCCCTCACCACAATGAGGGCTTGCTTTCTTTCTTTATTTATTTTTAAAAATATATTTTATTGATTTTTCACAGAGAGGAAGGGAGAGAGATAGAGAGCTAGAAACGTCAATGAGAGAGAAACATCGACCAGCCGCCTCTTGCACACCCCCTAACAGGAATATGCCCGCAACCAAGGTACATGCCCTCGACCGGAATCGAACCTGGGACCTTTCAGTCCGCAGGCCGACGCTCTATCCACTGAGCCAAACCGGTGTCGGCCAAGGGCTTGCTTTCTTTAACTCCCTGGGCCCCTCCCTGCTCATGTCTTGGGAAAACGGGGAAACACGAGCGCCCACCCTCCCACAGCCCCCTCCCCGCCTTGGCCCCATTGCTGTTTTCTACCGTAGATGGCAGGACAGCGCCCGGCTCTGTGCCTGACCCGTGGGACCACTGAGTGGTCAGCTCCGGCCCAGCTCCCCTCAACACCCCCGGGGAAGCCAGGCTCTGCATGGTCCCCCAGGAAAGCCCAGCAGTCCTCAGCCGGGGAGCAGCGATGAGCTCACAGCAGCCATGTTGACCTTCAGCTGTCATTCCAGAGGCTGAGGCTACCCTGGGTCTTCAGGCTTCTCCCTAAGCAGCCCCCCCCCCCCCCGTCCCTAAGGTTGCCCCAGGGGTGGGTCTTGGGGCTCCCCATTCATGGTGGGATTTCAGGGGCTCTGACACACACCCTCCCCCACCTGGGAGCCACCCCACCTTCAGGTACAGGTCTGACTCCCCCACATTCAACGCACACTTTAGGGCCCGGCCTGCATGGCTCAGCGGTTGAGCACTGACCTATGAACCAGGAGGTCATGGTTTGATTCCTGGTCAGGGCACAGGCCCAGGCTGTGGGCTCAGTCCCGGGTGTGGGGCGTGCAGGAGGCAGCCGGTCAGTGATTCTCTCTCATCACTGATGTTTCTGTCTTTCTCTCCTCCTTTTCTCTCTGAAATTAAAAAAAAAAAAAAACTATATATATATATATATATATATATAGAGAGAGAGAGAGAGAGAGAGAGAGAGAGAGAGAGAGAAGAGGAGAGGAGAGGAGAGGAGAGGGAGAGAGGGAGGGAGGGAGAGAGAGAGAGAGAGAGAGAGAGAGAGAGAGAGAGAGAGAGAGCACACTCTACCTCAGAGGCTGATGCTTATCAGAAGAGACACCCTCCCAGCGGGTTGAGAGCCCCCCATGAGCCATCACAGGTTGACAGGGACAGACAAGTGTGACAGCCCCCCTCCTGAGAGCCTGTTTGGACTGCCGCAGGGAGAGGGTGAGGCGGGGCCCTGGGGCCCAGGCATCCTCCACCCCTGCCCTCTGGCTCCCACCCCACCCCAGGAGGGCGGGAATACTCCTCTGCCCTCCGCCAGCCCTCTTAAGGAATCCACTTGGACAGGAAGCTCATGTTGACAGCATGCGGCCGTGGGATGCTGAGGGGAACTGGATTGCGGCTAACCCTCTCCCCGGCTGGCTTTCTGTGTCCCGTTGGCCTCTGCCCCGCTGCGCCCACCACGGTCCCTCCTCCCTCGCCGACGCTGCACTGGGCAAAGGAAACTGGGTGTTCCTGGCGGTGTGGGGGTGGGAGACCTCCTCCCAGGATGACTGCAGGGACGCCCCCAAAAGCTGTGCCAGGTGGGGTGGGACTTTGCCAGGAAAGTGTCCTATCCTGAGGCTCCAGGGGGAAGTGTGGAGAGGAGAGGGTCACAGGAAAAGGTGTTAAAGGGCCCGTCGCCATAAGCCATCCCGGGAGAACACACGGTTCTGGGTCAGCAAACAGTGAGGCCCCATCGTACAGGGTTGTGGCGGGACTAGAAGTAAACACAACCGTGTGAGTGCCCACCGTGTGCCAGGCACAGAGGCAAGCGCTGCTCGGGAGCCAGAGCTCAGTGAGGGCCAGCGCCCGCTGTCCTCTTCCAGACCCTAGTGGTGTACCCCCCGCCCCCCAGCTTTGTTGGGCTTCAATTGACACACAACACTGTGTCAGCTTAAGGTGACTTGATGTATTTATAAATTCCAAAATGGTTGCCACCACAGTATTAGCTGCCACCCTCACCCCCTCACATAGTTACTATTGCTTTTTTGTAGTGAGAACATTTCAGATCTATTCTCTGAGCAACTTTCAAATATATGATAGAGTTTTATTAGCTACTAGAGGCCCAGTGCACAAAATTTGTGCGGGGGTGGGGGTTGGGGGTGGGGGGTCCCTCACCCGGCCTCTGGCCAGAGGCCCCTCCCCTCCCTCCGTGTGGCTGAGGAGCGGATGCTGGGCTCGAGTTGCCAGGGCAACACCACCAGCATCCTGCTCCAGCCACTATGGGTGCCGCCATCTTTGTCACAGAGTGATGGTTATTTTCCCTATTACTCTTTTATTAGGATGATCACCCACTGCAGTGGGGTGACTGGGCAGGATGAGGATACTAGGGCCTGGTCATTTGTGCCCAATTCAAGGTTCCTTCCATGGGCACCTTTGCTCCAGAGCTCCCTGTAAGGCTAGCTGAGACTATCTGAGACTCTGTCAGATCTTCACTGACCCTCCCCCTGGCCCCCTGTACAATCCTGCTTCCTCCCCCTCTACCTTTCACAACTGTTACACATCCTGCAAATAAGCCACTTGAGCTCCTGTTCCTAACTCTGCCACAGCACCTGCTGTCTTAGAGTACTCGAGCTGACACAGTCATGTTGCCAAAACCCCTAATTCACTTGGGATTAAGTACTGACCACCAAATTCGCTAGCTGCTTGGCCATAGCCATATTGTGACTCGGCCCCCTCACCCACAAAAAGATTACAGAAACACCCATCCCATAGGGTTTTGGTGCCTATGGAATAAGAACCGTGTAGAAGGCTGAGCCAAATGCCTGGCACATAGTAAGCACTCGATAAATGTTAGCGGAGATTGCCAGAGATAGTTATAAATCTCAGTAGGTAAATGCTAGCTATATAGGAATGATGTATAGCAAAATACCAAGTCCTCCGCTATAAATCTAGGGTAAATCTTAAAAGACTGAAGAGTGAGAAAGGTGGGCAGATGAGATGCAATTCTGGACAAGCACAGAGTAGAAAAGAATAATGAAATCTTACAAATGAAATGGTTAATTCATTCTGAGTCATCATTTGTGACCAGGAAAAGAGAGAGAGAGAGAGAGAGAGAGAGAGAGAGAGAGAGAGAGAGAGAGAGAGAGAGAGACCCATCAGAGTTCTCTATTATCCTTCGCCATTTCCTACACACTTGCACGCGTATTCTTCTCTGAGAGCTCTCCAAGAGAGCCACGACAGTGATCCCATCCCCATTTATGGGTAAAGGAACCCCGGAGGCCCAGAGAAGCTAAAAGACTCACCTCACAGCACACAGGTGATGCTGGAGGCAGGAACAGAGCCCTGTCTGTCGCTCTCCGTGGGCAGAGAATGCTGGGCACCAGGGACAAGCACCTCAACATCGAGCAAGGGGCTTCCCTGCGGCAAAGTCAGGGTTGGTGGTATCCAGACCAGGACAAAAACTATCCTAGAGGCCACCATTCAAAACACAGGAGAAGGCTATTTATTTTTTATATATTTTTTATTGATCTCAGAGATGAAGGGATAGGGTGAGAGAGATAGAAACATCAATGATAAGAGAGAATCATTGATCGGCTGCCTCCTGCACGCCCTGGGCATGTGACCAGGAATTGAACCTGGTTCATAGTCACACTCCACCACTGCGCCACGCCAGCCGGGCTGGAGAAGGTGATGTAGATGGCAGGGGAAGAAGATCAGGTGAGCACCACTGTCTGTGAGGTTATAGGGGAGAGACAGAGACAGAGTTCCACCTGTCAGGACTTGGGGATAAACCAGATCTCTGCTATGACGTGTGAGGAATCACTCTGGCCTCTAGTAACAGAAGCCAGAGCCCAGTGGTTTGAATCCTGGTGGAAGGTGGAAATGACTTCTTATGTAAAAACGCTCCAGGGCTGATGAGGTGGCTCTGGGTCTTCAGGCACCCAGACTCCTATTCTTCTTCACCTCCTCATCTTGACTTCCATCTTCAAGGCCACCTTAGTGTCCAAAACAGCTGCTGAAGCACTGGCCATGGTGTCTGTTCCACAATGAAGCTGGAGGACAGGTGGAATGAGCAACATGTCTTAAGAGCAACATCTTATGAGCAACATCTGCTCATATGTCATTGGCTAGAACTTGGGGATAAACCAGATCTCTGCTATGACCTCTTTATCAAAAGCACCCTCCTAGCTGCAAAGGAGGTTGGGAAATGTAGCCTTGTATTGATGGAAATCACCACCCTAAATAAAATTAGTGTTCTGACATTAAGGAAGAAGGAAAGAATGAAATTGAGTGGGTAACCTACGAACCAGGAGGTCACAGTTTGATTCCCAGTCAGGGTACATGCCTGCATTGCAGGCTAGATCCCCAGAGTGGGGCATACAGGAGGCAGCCAATCAATGATTCTCCTTCATCATTGATGTTTCTATCTCTCCTCTCCCTTCTTCTCTGAAATCAATATATATATATTGAAACAGCCCTAGCCGGTTTGGCTCAGTGGATAGAGCATTGGCCTGCGAACCAAAGGGTCTTGGTTCAATTCCAATCAAGGGCATATTCCTTGGTTTCAGGCTCCTCCCCATCCTGGATCCTGGTTGGAGCTTGTATAGGAGGCAACCAATCCATGTGTTTCTCCCACATGGATGCTTTTCTGTCTTTCTCTCTCTCTTCCACTCTTCCTAAAAATCAATGGAAAAATTATCCTCTGGTGAAGATTAACAACAACAACAAAAAACAAAAATCAATCAGGATCCAAATTTAAAAAAAAAAAGTGAAACACAGTCATGAGCGACAGATTCATAATGCAATTATTGAATCAAACTCAGGTCCTTTTTCTTTCTTGCATTTCCCACCCCTCTCCCTCCAAAAATTGTTGCTGGTGGCTGGGGGGTGCCTCGGGGAGACAGCTATAGGGGAGCGTGACTCGCTGCAGCTGATGCTTAAAATGACCAGCACCGAGGCAAAGGCCGGAGACCGCATCCTCCCTCGCCCTCATCTGCCTCCCTGGGCCTTCTCTGTAACAAGCGGGACAGAACTTCTGACCTGTCGGAGGAGTGGAGTGGATTAAATTGACAAAGGGCCCGACACCCGTTCATAATAATACTAAGAGCTACATGTATTGAGTCCCCAAGGCCAGGCACCATGGTAAGTGCTTTACAAGCATCACCTCCTTCGATCGCTGGTCCAAATCCCATAAAGTCAAGGATTGGGTCTGTCTTGTTGCCCACATATCGCTAGTCCCAAGCATCCTCCAGCACAATGGGAATAATGACCAAAGCTCACAGGACCCGTAGTTTGTACACTCACTTTATAGCCTATGTACATGTCCAATCTTCATGACAATGGTAAGGGGTTATTATTACCACTATCCCCATTTTATAAATGAGAAAACAGAGGTACAGAAGGCAGAGAGAAATTGGGTAACTTTCCCAAAGTCACCAAGTAAGTGATAGTGCCAGAGTCTGAACCCAGGCAGCCTGGCTCTAGAGCCCTATGCTAACTCAGGGGGTCAGGGGACTCGCACAAGCCCGGTGTCCGGCTGTTTTATTGGCAAAGCGATCGAAGCTAAGAGAGTGGTTGAATGATTGGCTCAAGGCCACAGAGCTGGTAGGTGGCAGACCCAGGAATGGATTCAGCATGAACAAGTTAAATGCCTCTGAAAGGTATGCTTCGGTCTCCCCCACCCCCAGCCCCAGCTCTGGGGGCAGCCTCTTCCTATAGGGCTCTCCCCAGAGTCCACAAATGTCTTGAGTCTGGGACTAGGCTAAGACGGGCCGCTGTGGAGCAGTAACAATGGCACCCCAAAGCTCAGAGACAGCCCCCAGGCCAGGAATCTGTCAGGAGTCCAGTTCTGGGGATGGCACTGGCTGGGGGCTGGAGCTGGGCCCTCCTTCCACCTGTAGCCCCCCGCAAGAGTGCTCAGAGGCCCTGGCCGTCCCCATCCCCAACCTCCTGAGGCAGGATGGCGACTGTCTTCCTGGGAGAGGAAACCGGCAGCTTCAGACAGTGTTTGGTCAAGAGATTTTTCATCCTCATTTCCTGGCAAGAGCCGCGCTTCCATCACTCACACACTTGTTCTCCATCACTCACGTCCCTGCCCGTCGGCTGGCATCTGGCTCATCGTGGATGCCCCGTGATAAGTCAGGGACGTGACAGATGCCATTAACATAACATTCCTATTCATCCTTCCAGGGTAGGCTGGCGTGGAGGGGAGGCCGAGAGAGGGATGGAGTCCAAAGAGAACAGCTTTTGACACCAGACTCATCTTGGGCCGAGGCTGGCCTCTGCTGCTTCACTAGCTTAGGTGGCTTAGGACGAGTTACCGAACCTCTGTGAGAAACGACGTTTCCACATTCCTAAAATGGGGACAGAAACAGAGAAATTCTTATCTGGAGCCAAAGCCACTGCTTTGCACAACTCCAGGGGGCACCATTCACACAGGGTCGTTTATGTGAGTGCCTGCCACAGGGAACCCAGCTCCATAGGCTACAAGGTGAGAGAGGCCTCAGGATTGCATCTCCCCGAGTCTGCACCTGGCAAAGAAGAACAGCTATGCCACCGTTCAGACGTGGTGCTAACCAGGGTGCTGACAGGGTTCTTGTGAGAACCAGAGATTACGCCATGCAAAGGGGCTAGGGCGGGGTGGGCAAACTTTTTGACTCGAGGGCCACAATGTGTTCTTAAACTGGACCGAAGGGCCGGAACAAAAGCAACCTGACCATGCTGGCACTCTCATGTTGGGCTGCTGGTGAAGGAGCGGAGGGGAGAGCAAGAGAACCCTCCACTCTTTCGGCTCCGCGGGCCGGATAGAACAGCCGAACGGGCCAGATCCGGCCTGAGGGCTGTAGTTTGCCCACAGCTGGGCTAGGGCCTTGTAGGTATACATAGGCATGGCATTCCCAGACACCTCCTGCCCTGAGATGCCCCTGCCTAATTCTGACTCATGTGTGGACCTGGTGGGAGTGAGTAGAGACCCAACTCACAATAGCCTTGTTAGCAAGACCTCAGTTCCACATCCTACGGGGTCTGCTCTTTCCTCTGTTTGCCCGTTGGTAACCACAGAGAGTGTTAGACTCCTTGGCAGAAGACTGGGGGGAGTGAGGGGGTTTCACTCCACTAGGGTTTGCAGCTGACTGGCCAAGAAATCTTGAGTGAAATCTCTTCCTCAGCCTGGTTTTCCAGTCTCTGCCTAAAGCAACTGACGCTTTCTGTATCTCCCCTCATAGGGCGTCTTCACGTAAAGCCTGCTGTGTGGGCGCACTCTCCTTCCCCGACCATGTCCGCGCCGCCCCACTCCTCTTTCTTCCCCCCACAGGCATGCACCTCCTAAACTAAACGCTAAGGGACCCCACGAGGCTTGCAACCAGGGCAGCAATGGGCAGCGGCGGTTCGTCCCGGGCAAACCCCCTGAACCTCCTTTTCTGGACTTCTTTTTTTTTTAATATATATTTTATTGATTTTTTACAGAGAAGAAGTGAGAGGGATAGAGAGTTAGAAACATCGACTAGCTGCCTCTTGCACACACCCCAGTGGGGATGTGCCCGCAACCAAGGTACATGCCCTTGACCGGAATCGAACCTGGGACCTTTCAGTCCGCAGACCTACGCTCTGTCCACTGAGCCAAACCGGTTTCGACCTTTTGTGGACTTCTTACTAAGCCCAAGCTACCCACCCCTGGCTCATTTCCCTACCCATCCTTGTTTCACTGCTCCCAGCTGTAATAAACATCCTCTAAAATTCAAAACAAAACAACAGCACCTGCTTTATGCTTGGCACAGTGGAGAGGAGAGTGTCAAGGTCGATAGTCCCCGGCCCCAAGGTCACAGAGGAGTTAGCTGAGGTGGTACAGTGCAGGGACTCAGGGGTCCAGTGTGTGTGTGTGTGTGTGTGTGTGTGTGTGTGTGTGTGTGTGAGAACACCTTCACTTGACGCTTGGGCCCAAGGAGGTCATGCTCCTCAGCGCCCTCAAGCAGACCAGCGGCTCCACTGCCCACCTTTGGAATGGGGGCTTTTCTCTTCTCTCCAGGTGAGGCCCGTCCTGCCTCACACAGTTTCCAGTTTCCTGTTGCCTCTCACCTGGCCCAGCTGGCTGCAGGTCTGCGGCTTTCAACACAGGAGTTCGTCAGGAGCTTCCCATCACCTGGAGACAGACAGAAGCGCACCTTTTCATTGCTTCCCACTTGCCTCTCACACCCCCCCCCCTCCTGCTTCCCATCCACAGCTCAACCCATCCTCTCGTTCTGCTTGCTCGGGGGAACTCTGGGGCACGGCAGCCCCTTCCCTTGCCCATGTGATTAGCCGCAGATCCCTAGTTCCCAGACCTAGTGAGGCGCTCCATACACGGTAGTTGCGGGAATGAATCAAAGAATAAGCGGAGTCCTTCTGTGGATGTGGGCACACTCCATGCTTACTCCAGGAAGACGCCCAGACATCCAGGGCTGGTATCCAAAAGAAGCCACCACCGCTCTCCTTTCCCACCGGGACCCCCACTCCTGGCCCTCTTACCATTCACTTATCCATCCCGCCCATATTGGTTGAGTAGCCCTTCTGAGCTAGAGCTGGGGAGAGAAGCCTTGAGCTTTCTTCACCCCCGTTTCCTTCTCCCCCGCCCCTTCACCCCTCCTCTTTCTCCCCCTCACAACCCTGACCTGGGCTCTTGCCCCTCCCTTGCTCTGCCTGTCACACAGGGGTCCTATATTGGGGGCTTTCTTAGACCCTTCCAACCTGCAAAAGAGTTGAGGATTGGGTGGATCAGGTCACCACCATCTGCCCCAGCCCACCCTCCCACCCGCTGTAGGGGGCAGGTCCCAGCCAGGCTCGGCCAGAATCCCACCCACCCCGCCTCCTGGGCCGCCCCGGATCAGTGGCAGCTCAGGCCCGGGGACCCCGCGCCCCCGGGCGGCCCGCCCCCGGCGCCCCGGCCCCCGGCGCTGCCCGCTTTTTGGAATTCCTAATCGCTCCTGGCCCCAGCGATTGGCTGCGCGGCTCTGACCCCGCTCGGGCTGCCGCCTGGTTGGATAAAAGGGGAATCTCCTTGGGGCTCCAGAGCATCAGACACGCCGGAGGGGGCATCGGGGACCAACTTCGCGGAGCGGCGAGCCCGGCGGGGGTGGGGCGGGGGCGGCTGGCGACCGGCGCCTCGGCCCCTCCGAAGAGCCGGGAGATGACGGGGAAATCGGGGGACGCGCTGAGCAAGCCCAAATGCGAGACGGCGGCCAAGAGCACCCCGGGGAGCGCCCCGGCCCGGTGCACGGGGTTCGGCATCCAGGAGATCCTGGGCCTGAACAAGGAGCCCCCCAGCTCCCACCCGCGCGCCGCGCTCGACGGCCTGGCCCCCGGGCACCTGCTGGCGGCGCGCTCCGTGCTCAGCCCCGCGGGCGTGGGCGGCGTGGGGCTGCTGGGGCCCGGGGGGCTCCCCGGCTTCTACGCGCAGCCCACCTTCCTGGAAGTGCTGTCCGACCCGCAGGGCGTCCACCTGCAGCCGCTGGGCAGGGCGTCGGGGCCTCTGGACACCAGCCAGACGGCCAGCTCGGGTAGGTGAGGGCGCTGCCCGCCCCGGGCCGGAGCCGGGGACCCCCCGCCCCCCATCTCCCCGTCCCCGCAGCCGGCTCCCGCCCGCACCGCGAGGCCTCCTCGGGGCGCAGAAGTTCGGGGAGCCCCCGGCCGGGGCGAGGGCCGGAGGGTGCCCCGGGCTCCCTGCCCCGCGCGTCGGGCCCGGCGCGGTCCGCCCCGCGCTGGTCCCGGCGCTGGCGCGGAGCCCGGTTGGGGGCCCCCCGGACCCGGGCTGGGGGGTCGGAGCCCCGGGGGCGGCGGGGCCCCGGTTTCCCGGCTCCGCGGCGGCCCCGGCCTCTCGGAGAACCGCGCTCTCTTCCGCGCGCCGATGGCCCCGGAGCGGGTGCCAGCTTCGCCCAGCCCAGGCGCCCAAAGTTGTCTTTTCCCGTCTCGCCTCCATTCCAAACCCCCTCCCTGATTTTATCAGGGTTTGTGGGTGGGTTTTGTTTTTTTGTTTTTTGTTTTTTTCACCCCACGAGCTTGGACAACCGGCCACCGAGGCGGCTGGTCGGCCACGGCCGGATCCCGGCGCCTCGGGGTCCGCGGCCGCCGGCGACCCAGCCGCCCCCGCCCCGACCCGCGTCCCGGCCTCGCGTCCCAGCCGCTCCGGCCTCCGCTCCTGTGGTGCCCCGAACCGCCCCCACCCCGATTTTCCGTTACCGTTTTATTTATTTTTATTGGGGGAAAAAAACACAACAACAACGAAAACAGTCGCGGCGCGCGGTGTCTCCGGCCCCGGGCGGGGGGCGCCTCGTGCCGGCACCGAATCGGGGGCCGCGGCGCCGGGGAGACCGGCCCTTCCCGCGCCCGCCACCTGCGCCCGGCTCCGCTCCGGGGCCAGTTTTCACCCCCAGACCCCGGGGCTGCGAGCGCAGGGCAGGGCGGGGAGCCCGGGACGCCACGGGGGTCTCCCCGACACCCCGAAGCGGCCTGGTTCCCCCTGTCCCTGCCCCCAGAGCGCCGGCCTCGGCCTCTCTTACAACGAAATCTGCTCCAAACCTCCGCCGGCCCGGGCAGGGCCAGCCCGGGCTTGGGGCTGGGGTCCGCCTGGCGGAAGGCTCCCCGCCGCTCCCCGGGGCGGCCGGGTGGGCGGGGACCCCGGGTCTGGGGACCCCGGGTCTGGGGCTCCCGGCGCGCCCCCCCGGCTGCCGCACGTCTCCGTCCGCTTTGCAGATTCCGAGGACGTTTCCTCCAGCGACCGCAAGCTGCCCAAGGCGGCCCTGGCGCAGACCAAGAAGCGCAAGAAGCGGCGGCACAGGTAAGGCCCGCGGGCTCCCGCCCAGCCCTGCGCCCGGCGGGGTCGGCCTCTCGGACCCCGTCCTCGCCGCCCTCGGATCCGGGGTCCCCGGCTGCGCCCGGGCGCGGGGCGCGGGCGCTG
Organism: Vespertilio murinus; assembly: GCA_963924515.1. Taxonomy (NCBI): domain Eukaryota; kingdom Metazoa; phylum Chordata; class Mammalia; order Chiroptera; family Vespertilionidae; genus Vespertilio; species Vespertilio murinus. The sequence goes on from OZ004704.1 coordinate 196,854,001, forward strand.
TTTGGGGGCACCGGGCCCTGGCGCCGGCCGCACCCCGGAGACGGAGCGAGGCCGCCGGGGAGGCGCCCGGGCCGGGCTTTCTCCCCTCCTGTGGGAGAAGGAAAGGCCCCAGAGCCGGACGGTGTGGCTGGCAGCCCCGCACCGGTGCTGTCCGGGCGCCCGCACCTCCGAGAGCCGCGCACCTCCCGCCCGGCCGGCTCTCCTCTCCCGCGGCCCCGGGCTGGCAACTCGCTACCGTGTGGCTCCCACCTTCCCCCAAAGCTCGGGCGCGCCATCTGCACGGCTGGGGAATGGTCGTTAGGCTTGTGGTCCTGAAGGCAGCCTCCCTTCTCTGAGCCTCAGTTTCCTTGCCTGTAACATGGGGAAAGTCAGGGCAGCCAACGCGTGGACTAGGTTCGCTGGAGGGGAGTGGGCTGCACTGGGGTACAGACCTGAAAGGGAGTTTTTAAAATGTCCTCAAATAGGCATCGCTTGCACAAAGTTAGAATCCAGTCCCTTCGGAAAGAAAAGGTCTATCCTGAAAAGGAAGCCCCTCAGCCCAGGCCGCAGCCCCCTGGCCACCAGCTCCCAGTCCTGGTGTGAATTTCCCAGAAGCTCGGGAAGGAAAGGAAGCAGGAGAGCCATCTGCCCGGCTTTCTGCCCGTGCTGCCTCCAGGCGCTGTCCCCCGCTCACCGGGTCAGCTTCCCCAAACTTCTCCCCGCAGGGCCCCGGTGGGCGCCCCGCGGGTTCCACTGGCTCCCAGGGCTTTTCACCCCATGGACCTCCCCCCACTCTCCCCGGTGCCTCCTGGTCCTCTCACCCCAGCCTGTTCCCAGCCTCATCGCACCCTTTCTCTGGGCGCTTTTCTGCGGTCCCCTCTTCCTTAACCCCGGGAAATGGCACTCCTGGCCCCCACCTTTTATTTTATTTTTATTATTATTGTTTTACTGGCCCCCGCCTTCTAAAGGGGCTCTTCCTGAGCCCGCAGACCCCACCAGGCCCCCGCCTGAATGCCAGTGAACTTTCACTTGGTTTCTCGGCGGCCTTGATTTGATCCTTCTCTTCAGTCAGCTGTTTGGTTTGGTTTTATCTTAAATGGAAACATTTTATCTTAGTCCTGATCCTGGATCATTTTTTTGACATTCATTCACCCAACAAATATTCATTAAAACACCTCTTTTGCACCCTCGGCATGCTGGTCCCGGGTGGGGGATCCTGCCAACCTCTGAGTCCAGACCACTGGGAAGGACCGATCGCTGAGCTGCCTCTGCGCTGGTGCAAGGGGGAAGGAGGAAGAAAGGGGTTCCCGGAGCCAGCAGAGCCTGGGAAAAGCACACCCCAAACCCTGGGTGCCCCGCCTCCCTGGAGCTGGCTGACCCCCAGCCCAGAGGCCATGCTTCCGCCTCCGGACCCTCTGTCCTCACCGCCACCCTCTGCACCAGGGACCCCGCGGGAGCGAGCGATGGAGGGCTCTCGGGGCAGGACAGCCGCCGCCTGCCCTAGGTTTCTGGCTATGTCTGGTGTGTGAAGGAAGCCGATTATTGGAGAGAGGAAAACGATTTTAATTAGTTTTTTTTAAAAACAACCCAAACATTATTCTGAGCTTCTCTCGTTTGGGGATTTCAGGGCAGAGACCCTGGAATCTGGTGGGGGGGAGCCGGGCACGGCTTATTTCCCAGGAACACCCAGGTTTATGGGGTTGGAGAGGGGAGAGAGGATGCGCCAGCAGCCTTGGGAGTCAACGCTTTCCCTCAAATCTGTACCCAGGAAGCTCAGGCAGGACACGGTGGGGACTTGAAGGTCTGGGTTGCCGCAGAAAACCAGGAGCAGGATTTTTGGGTCACGATGTGGGGGCGCAGGGAGGGTCCCGGGGAGCACGGGTTGGCTCTGAAACGGGAATGAGGGGAGAAGTTTGGGGGGTTTGAGGCTTGGTTTTGTGTTTTGAGTGTGAGCTTGAGCTCTCCTAAGCAAAGAGCTTAACCAACCTTTCGGCTGGGCTGCGGCCCCAGCACCCACCTAGGTGCTTGCTTCAGTTCCCCTCGCTTTGCAAAGGACGCGCACGCTGCGATTGTTTGTTTTGACACCCGGTGGAGGGGGACCTTTCAGTAAGTGGCAAGAGAGAAACAGAATTTCTTCGAAATCCTGAAGAAATAACTTTCTGTTTGCATAAGCGTTTCATCACCACCCCCACGAGGAGAGGAGAAATGATTTAGAATCAAACCCGGTCGTTTTCTATGGGGAGCAGAATCCTCCTTCCTCACGGTCCCCTGCACCAGACCCCGGGATACAGGAGACACAGCGGCTCAGGGAACGGAGGGCTGAACTCTGCCCTTGTCCCCGGGTTGGGGAGCAGGAGAGGCGGTGGGGGGCTCTGAGCCCCTGTGCTGTCCCAGGGTCCCCCGTCCCGGGGGCTCCAGCGCGGAAGGTACCGTGTTTATTGGCTGAGGGTGTGGAATCTGGACTCGGTTGCCTGTTGGCTTGTCGCTGAGATAAAGGCCACCCAGAACTTGGTGAAATTAAGGTCTGAAAAAAAGAATAGTTTGTGTCTGTAAGTGGATCTGTACTGTGTTTTTTCAAGGAGGTCTACGGACCCCCTAATATTGGAAGCAAAATTTTACCTGCCGGAGCGTATTCGTTCGCACGCTTTCCCAGGGTGACAGGATGTAGCTTTTATCAGATTCTTAGAGCAGTTTTGACCCAAAATAGGTCAAGGTGAGCTGCTCAGTGGGGGTGGGGGGCTGTGGAGGTAGATTATTTCAGGGTGACCTGAGTGGAACTCCCCCCTAAATGGGTCCCCCTGAGTGTGCCTCCCCAGCTTGTGGGGGGGGGTGGTTGGAAGGGTCAGGGTGCCCTCCCCCTCATAGTCCTCACCCCTACAACCCAGAGAGCAGCTGTGAGGAGCCAGGGGACCTGGGCAGGTGAGGAGGGCGGGGTGTTGGGTGGGCTGCAGGGGAGGGACAGTCAGTCCCCGGGGGGCATAAACACCGGGGTCGCAGCTCTCTTTGATCTGCCGGTGAGCGATGTGAACCATCTGTCTGAGCGGAGCCCAGGGCGCAGGTCCTAGGGGGCCAGGCATTTATTTACCTGGTGCCCTTGCCCTGTGGCCCTTTGCGTGGGAGGAGGAAGGGCCCTCCGCCGTTTTCTCCAATGTCTGTCTAACACCCTTTCCCCAAAAGCTCTTCCAGAAAGATTCCTATCATGAGATGCCCCCGAGGCTTGAAGTAATCCCTTCCCCCCTCGCCCCCCACCATCAGAGGGGCCCTGGGCGTCCTCAGCCCTGGAAGAAGAAAAGTCAGAGGGCTAAGCTGAGTGTGCGCGAACATGTGTGCATGCACATGGGCATGGGAGAGTGTGTGAGTGTGTGAGGAGTGCATGTCTGATTGTGCCGAGCCCCTGGGTTTGGGGTCTGCCCAAGAGGCATGGGGAGGGCCGTTCTGTCCTCTCTGGGGCAGCCTCCTCCGTTTCCAGGGTGCTGAGTGCCGTTTGCTCCCTCAGGACGATCTTCACCTCGTACCAGCTAGAGGAGCTGGAGAAGGCCTTCAACGAGGCCCACTACCCGGACGTCTATGCCCGGGAGATGCTGGCCATGAAGACGGAGCTGCCGGAAGACAGGATACAGGTACCAGCGCCTGAGACCCTGAGTCCCCGCCTCCATTTCCCCCAGCCATGGGGACACGGACAGACCCGTCTGTCCTAGGTACCATCTCCCCCCATGTGTGAGCACCCGCTTGCCTGGGGTCGTGTTCTCATGAAGAGCACCACCGTGGGAGGCGGGCACTGCGGGGCACGGGGCTTAGCAGGCGTGGCCTGGCTGTGTTCTCCACGCAGGCTGGCCGAGGGGCATTTCATACAGACTGGGGAGAAGGAGTTCGGGCGGGTCCTGGGTTCTGAGCAGGGGCTCTGTTGTGGCAGCTGTGCCCCCCCCCGCCCCCCACCTTCCCACCCCCGCCCCCCACCTTCCCCCTCTTCCATCCACCTGAGGCTCCTTCCTCTTCTCACAACCGAACAGCCGGCCTGTCTGAGCTCCAGCTCCTTTGCTTCTCCAGGTCAGGCCAGAGTGTGGCTGGACCCGTGTTTGCAGACCTGGCTCACTAAGCCCTCCTCCCCTCCTCCCTCCTCCCCTCCTCTTCTCCCTCTCCCTTCTCTCCTTTCCTCCTCTCTTCCCCTTCTCCCCTCCCCTCCCTTCTCCTCCTTCTCCTCCTCCTTCTCCTTCTCCTCCCTCTCTCTCCCTCTCCTCTCCTTCTCTCTTCTTTCCTCCTCTCTTCCCCATCTTCCCCTCCCTTTCATTCTCCTTCTCCTCCTGCTCCTCTTTCTCCTTCTGCTCCTTTCTCCTCCTCCTCCCTCTCCCTTTTCTTTTCCTTCTCCTTCTCCCTCTCCCTCTCCTCTTCCTCTCCCTTCCTTTCCTTCTTCTCTCCTCTTCTTTCCTCCTCTCCTCCCCCTCCCCTTCCTCCTCCTTCTCACTCTCACTCTCCTCTCCTTTCCTCCTCTCCTTCTGCCCTCCTCCCCTCCCCATTCCCTTCCCTTCCGCCCCTCCTTTTCTCCCCTCCCCTCTGCCCTACATCCCCTCCCCCTCCCCTTCTCCCTTCTCCTTTCCTCCTTTCCTCTCCTCTCCTCCCTTCTCCCTTCTCCTTTCCTCCTCTCCTCTCCTCTCCTCTCCTCTCCTCTCCTCTCCTCTCCTCTCCTCTCTCTTCCTTTCCTCCCCCCCTCCTCCTCCCCTTTTCCCCTTCTCCTCTCCTCTCCTCTCCTCTCCTCTCCTCTCCTCTCCTCTCCTCTCCTCTCCTAGGAGTTTGTGTGACTGGCAGGGGGCTTGAGAGGTGCCTCCTCTCCTCTTCCCTCCCCTCCCCTCCCCTCTCCTCCCCTCCCCTCCCCTCCCCTCCCCTCCCCTCTCCAGGAGAGTTGGGTCTTCACCAGCCACTGATCTGGGCTGAGAGGTCCTCAGCTGTGCTGGGCGCTGAGCCTCCCTTCATAGCAACGGGACCTCCCCAAGTCCCTCTCCCCCCCCCCCCCCCCCCGCTGGGCAGGAGGGGCTGCTCTCTCACCCTCTGGGAGGAGGGGAAGTCTGATGGTGTCTAGACTAGGCCTCCTCAGGAGGAGGAGTGAGTGGGAGGAACATTTCCAAAAGATCTGGATTTGCCTAATGGGGTGGCAACCTTACATGAAAGCTGTTCCCCCACCTGGGTGGGCAGAGTGCTCACCACTGAGGCTGGGAAATGGGGGGCCTGACTTCCTGAAACCCCTCTGCCCGCACCCCTCCCAGGCATGGCCCCTGGGTCTCCAGGTATGGTGGGTGTGGGGCAGGGGGTGGGGCTAGAGAAGGAACCACCCACGGTGTGGGTGTGTGTGGGTGGCTCTGTGGATGGGCAATGAGGCCTGAGCCACTTGAGCCTTTCTCCCCCTTGGAAATCTACTTGGAATTTCAGTCGGTGGCTTTAGACATTGACACTAACAATGAGCTCAATCACTCGTAATCAGATTATCTGTTTAGTGCTTTATCCGTGGTGGCCTGGGTCCCTCACGCTCCACCCAACTGGGTTTATGGGTAAGGCTGGGGGTTGATTCTGAGTCTTGTGTGGTTGTGTTGTGTTGTGTGTGTGTGGTGTGTTGTGTATGTGGTATGTTGTGTGTGTGTGTTGTGGTGTGTGGTGTTGTGTGTGTGTGTTGTTGTGTGTGTGGTATGTTGTGTGTGTGTAATCCAGTTGACGTGTGTGGGTAATCTCAGCCTGGCCTTCATTAGCACAAAGTTGACTATTACATGTGTCGGGGCCGGGGGTCGGGGGGAGACTGACAAACTCCCCTGTTGACCAGAGGAAAGAACAGCTTGCCTCTTGCAGTGGGCTGTCCTGCCACCTGCCTGGCCCAGGTGGTGGGAGTGGGTTGTTTGTAACTGGGTGCTGGGCGTCCTTAGGTTCCCCTGGCTGGGTGTCGGAGGCCACGGGACCAGCAAGAAGGAGCAGGGTGCGGAGTGTGTCATTGCCCTGGGACTGAGGATGGCTATGGAATGGTGCACATGGGAGAACTGGGGCGAGAATCCCTCCTAGTCGTTGGGTACCACACGGTCCTTTGGCTCAATGCTGCCCCCCCCCGGCCCTCCCCGTAGGTAGGAGCTGTCCCCTAGCCCTGCCCCAAAGTGTTTTACCAAGTGACCCGGGGACGTGTGTGTTAGCATGCATCAACCACAGGCACAGCTGTGACTCACAGGGCAGTGTCCGTGTGCCGGGCGCTCTGAGCGTGTGAGGTGTGCAGGAGAGGCAGGGAGGGGCGGTGGTTAGGGGCACCCACTCTAGAACCAGACCAGGGTGTGGTCCTGGCTTTACCAGTCGCCAGCTGAGTGACTGTGGACATGTTACTCTGCCCCCTGGGCCTCCCCTTCCTCGTCTGTAAAATGTGGGTGACGGTGGCCCCTGATGGTGTGGCGTGTTCCACGCTGTGCCGGGCATCTGCGCTCCGTTCCAGCTCTGCTCTCATCAAATCCTGCTGGCCACTGGGGGGGACCATTCGCATCCTTTACTACCGAGGAGACTGAGGCAGAACAGCTACCGGAGCCACCCAGCTCCGAAGTGGGGGGCACGGGGGCCTGAAGCCCATGTTCGCTACCTGCCTCGGGTTTGCAGCCCAGGCTCCAACCAGAAGCTGAGGGAAAGAGGTGGTCAGGAGGGGGCCTGTGTGAAACCTTCTTTATAAAAATGGCCAGCGCTTACATTGAGCACCAGGCACTCTTTAAAAAAATCACTCATAAAAAGTACTTCTTCACGCGTCTCCCTCCCCGCTGCCCACCCGCAGCCCCTCCCGTGGCACCAGTTTCCTTCATTTCTTCCTAGAGTCAGTGCGTGTCTATTCCCAGGAAATCGGGGCACCCAGGGAGCTAGGACACCCAGTGTTTCTGCAGCCGTGTGACAGATGGGGGCTGGCGGCCAGCATGCAGGCCCGAGTCCCTTTAGACTCCAGAGCACTTGCCTCCCTACAGTGCCTCCTCCCAGCCATTTCCTTCCCACCTGCTCAGGTGGGAACGGCATCTAAAGATGGAAAACTGCCTCTCCAGCTTTCAGCCAGAGGGGTGTGCGTGTGTGTGTGCGCGTGTGCGTGTGCGTGTGTGTTGGGGGATACGGGGCCGGGGGAGTTATTAGAGGCTCCAAGTCTGAGGTGAGCCATTCTCAAGACGGAAGGGAGCGGTGACTGGACTGGATGTCCGTGGCTGGGGCGTTGGTTCTGGCTCTGACACCACCGGCTTAGCAGAAGCCAGGTCCCTTCTGTTTCCGTCTGTGAAAAAGGAGGGTCCCTTCCCGGAGGTGCCTCCTCAGGTCACCTTCCTCCCCAGGTCCCTGGGCGGCCGTTGGTGGAATGGGGCGAGGGGGGGGTGACAGGTGGAGTAACAGCCCAGGTGGGCAGCTGGGACACGCCCTCTCTGGGCCGATCCAAGCGAACCTCCGGTGTGTCTGAGGCCTGCTGACTAACATCTAGTGAGATCCCAGTTATGGATGTGAAAAGTCAAACACACCTACTTCCAATCTTAATTTAAAATTTTTATTGTTGACACGATTGCCGATGCCCCCCAGTTCCCCGCCTTTGCCCGCCTCCATCCAGCCCCAACATTGCCCCGTGCCCCTTCCCACCCTGTTGTCTGTATATCCAGGCTATCCATGAATGTTCTCTAGCTAATCCCTTCACCCTCCTTTATCCAGTCCTCCCTGCCTGCCCCTCCCCTCTGACACTGTCAGTCTGTTCCATGTATCCATGCCTCTGGGTCTGTTTTGTTCATCCGTTTATTTTGTTCATTAGATTCCACATATGAGTGAGATCACACGGTATTTGTTTCTGAGATCATATGGTATATATTCTCTGACTGGCTTATTTTGCTTAATGTAATAATTTCCCAAGTTCCTTCTTTTTTACAGCTGAGTAGTAGTCCATGGTGTAAATGTACTATAGTTGTTATGTCCACTCATCTACTGATGGGCACTTGGGCTGTTTCCAGATCGGGGCTATTGTAAATAACGCTCCTACGAACATAGGGATCCATATATTCTTTCTGATTGGTGTTTCAAGATTCTTAGGATATATTCCCAGAAGTGGAATCACAGGTCAAAGGGCAATTCCATTTTATTTTTATTTTAAAAAAATATATTTTATTGATTATTTACAGAGAAAAAGAGAGAGGGATAGAGAGTTAGAAACATGGTTGAGAGAGAAACATGGATCAGCGGCCTCTTGCACACCTCCTATTGGGGATGTGCCTGAAACTAAGATATATGCCCTTAGCTGGAATCAAACCTGGGACCTTTCGGTCCACTGAGCCAAACTGGTTAGGGCAAAGGGCAATTCCATTTTATTTTTATTTTTAAAAATATACTTTATTGATTTTTTACAGAGAGGAAGGGAGATGGATAGAGAGCTAGAAACATTGATGATGAGAGAAACATCTACCAGCTGCCTCCTTCCTGCACACCTCCTATTGGGGATGTTCCCGCAACCAATGTACATGCCCTTGACCGGAATCGAACTTGGGACCTTTCAGTCCGCAGACCGACGCTCTATCCACTGAGCCAAACCGGTTTCGGCGGCAATTCTATTTTAAATTTCTTGAGGAAACACCATACTCTTTTCTGCAGTGGCTGTACCAGTCTGCTTTCCCATACCTACTCTCATCTTTGTTCCCTGCCAGCAAGCCGAGCTCAGAGCCTCAAAGTACTCATTTGTAACATAATAACGATAACATCTCCCCAACCATAAAAAAGGAAGTGGTCCCTTCCTGGGAGGGGCCTTCGCATTGAACCAGGTATTGTTATTACTGGCATTAGAAGCATTACCATCGTCCCAGATAGTAAGTGCTTGCCACGCCCTGTCTCCGTAAACCCTCACAACAGCTGGATGACTTGGCTGCTCCTGTCCCCGTTTTCTGGGGGAGGAAAAGAAGGGGCTGAGAGGAGAAGTAAGTAGTAGACTGGATTCAAACCCAGAACTCAGCTACCATCACGGGAGAGGGGACGTGCATGCCTACCTCCATAAGCTGGCATGGGCCGTGGCAGCGGCGCTATGGGGCAGCCCCTCTGTAAAGGACCACGCCCTCTGCCCTGGGGCTTGGCGGGCACGCAGTTCCGGCTCTAAGGCCCTCTGGGTTGGGGTGAGGGGCTGCTGTGCATTGTGGGAGAAAGAGGAGATCCTGAGTCTCCATGAGGCTCAGACATGCGGTCCTCGTTTGTTCCCCCAGGATGCTGGGGCTGGCGTTCTGGAGCCCCCTGCCAGAGGCCAGCGCTGGGGCAGAGGAGGTGGGTTTCCAGACCGTATTTCCTCTGTGAGGCCACGCCTTCCAAGAAGGATACTATCGGGGTATTCCTGTCCATGCACTTATTTTGGCTACTGGGTTCCTTTCTGACAAAATTCATCCTTATTTTAATGCCCTCATGGCAGGGATGTGGGTGTGCAAAGCGAGCTGAGCCCACTCCCCCCTCCCCACCCCCCAGTCTTCCCAGCCTGGGTTTGGACTCTCTGGCTAGCACTGCTTGATTCTGCCTTTCTTCTTCTTCTTCTTAATATTTTTTTTATTGATTTCAGAGAGGAAGGAAGAGGGAAAGAGAGAAATATCAACGATGGGAGAGACTCATTGATTGGCGCCTCCTGCACACCCCACGCTGGGGATCTAGCCTGCCACCCGGGCGTGTGCCCTTGGCCTGGCCGGAGTCGAACCTGGGATCCTCCCCTCTGCAGGCTCTATCCACTGGGCCAAGCCGGCTAGGGCTGGTGCTGCCGTTTATAAAGGGGCCCCTGCCCAAGGGACGGGAATGAAGTTTGGGGGAACGCTATTCCAGACGTCAGAAGATGGGCGCCCAGAAGGGAAAGGGTTGCAGCGGGTCTCAGCCTGGGACTTCTGTTAGGATCACAGCTGCTTTAAAAAAACTTTTATTTTTCCACTACAATGGACATTTAACATTACACTAGCTTCAGATATACAGCACAGTGGTTAGAGGTTTACGTAACTTGTGAAGCGATCCCCCCCATATGTCTTGCACCCACCGGACACCGTATATAGTCATTTGCAGTATTATCGACTATATTCCCCAAACTGTACAAATTGGCAATTGCAAAATAGTCACAGAGCATCTTTTTTTAAACTATATTTATTTATTTATTAAGGTATTATATGTGTACATAGCTTACCATTGCCACCCCCCCTCCCATTCATGCCCTCTCTCCCCAGAGTTCTGTGTTCCTTGGTTGTACTTATATTCATGCGTACCAGTCCTTCGGTTGTTCTCTTATCTCCCCCCAGGTCTCCTTCCCCTCCCCGCTGTCATTTCACAGAGCATCTTTTTAATGCATATATATTTTTATTGATTTCAGAGAGGAAGGGAGAGGGAGAAATAGAAACATCAATGGTGAAAATCACTAATTAGCTGCCTCCTGCATGCCCCCCACTGGGGACGGAGTCTGCAACCCAGGCACGTGCCCTTGACAGGAATTGAACCCCAGAACCCTCCAGTCCCCAGGCCCTCGCTCTATCCATTGAGCCAAACTGTGTGTTTTTTAAAGCCCTGCAGGTGTGCAGAGCCAGTGAGAAGCGCTGGGTCAGAGACTGCGGAAAGCAGTTTCTCAGCTTTGAGAGGGAGGGTTCACATGAATGGAAGAAAGTGGAGTTTGGGGCGACAAGACGGGATGGGAACAGGATGACTTGCCAGGTGTGAAGGGATTGATGCTGCCGAGGCTCCCAGGCGGAGCGAGCAGAGCTGCCCCCTAGTGGACATCCGGGGCTGCGGCAGGGTCAGGCTTCGCGGCGGGCAGCTGGGGCTGGAAGGGGTGCGCTGAAATATGGTGTCAGAAAGTGCTGAGTGGATGTGGAACGTGAAGTCTTTAAATCACGCCAGCAGCGAGCCCAAATTAATCAGCTTCCAGCCAGGGGAGAGGGAAGCAGCGGGGCGAATGCGATGGACACTGCCACGTGGCTGACAACGCCAGGCTCGACGGCACGGGGCAAGATTAGAGGGCCCACAGTCAGTGTGCAAAAAGCACCCGACTGTGCAAGGTGCCTCCGTGAGGGGCTCAGTCCTGGAAGGTATGCGGAGGTTTCCTGGGAGACATCTGAGGGGAGGCGTCCCGGACACGTTATCCTGTGGGGGGATTCAGGGATGGGAACTCTGCTATACGGGAGCCCTGTGATGACAATGGAAGCCGCTGGTTCCCACAGAGAGGAAGAGCTGGCAGAGCGGGGACTGCCTGGTGTGTGCGCTTGGGCCAGAAGAGCTCCCGTTTGGGAGGAAGCCCTTCCCAGGTCCAGTCCGTCCGTCCGTCCGTCCGTGGAGGCACAGCTCTCAGGCCTCTGCCAGCGGAGGAGGCACCTGCCCGAGCAGCGGCTGGCCGCCAGGGGCATCCTACCCGGGGGTCCTCCAGGCATCACCTTTGGGGGGAGGCGGAATGCACGAGGAACCCAGGCTCTTTCTGGAGCTGGAAGATCTCAACTCCTCTCCGCTCAGGACGCCAAGTCTGGTGACCCCTGGTGTCACTTTTGGGTCCCTGCTCAGGAGTCAGAGTCAGGGTAAGGCAGGGCCCTGGTCCTTGTGGCAGGGCCTCCTGGGGACGCCTGAGCCCAACTCCCCCGGAGGGAGCGGTCCCTCCCAGAAAGTGTGGAGAGTCCAGGAAGTGAGGGGGAGCGGGATGGAAGGAATATTTTGGGCCTGTGGGGACTGAGAGACCAAGCAGGAAAAGGGCCCGGATGCTGCGAAGGAATCTGGGAGGCGAGAGATGGGAGGAGCGGGCTTTATGTGGACAGGGCCGCCGGCCACGTGCTGGACAGCAAAGCCTCATCTCATTGCACATGTACCTCCAGAATTCACCCAGCGTCCAGCCCACGTGTTTTAGTTCTTACCACGTGCCGGGCATTTGCCGTGCACTATTTTGTTCAATTTTTACAACAAACCTGCGAGGATGTCACAGGCAGATGAGGAGCTGGAAGTCAGGAAGGTTAGGAAATGCATCCAAGGTCACCAAGTTGGAGGCAGAGCAGGGGTCTCAGCCTTGGTCTTCCAGCTCCCGATCACGGCCGCCTGGCAGCGCTCTGCAAGGCGTTCTCGCACTTTGGGCCTCAAGGGAGAGTTGCAGGAGCATTTGTCCCTCCCCCCTCCCTCCCACACACCCCTAATTATTGTTGTTCTTCTTTTTTTTAAAAAAATGTACTTTATTGCCAAACCCAGTTTGGCTCAGTGGATACAGCATCAGCCTGCGGACTGAAAGGTCCCGAGTTTGATTCCGGTCAAGGGCATGTACCTTGGTTGCGGGCACATCCCCGGTAGGGGGTGTGCAGGAGGCAGCTGATCGATGTGTTTTTCATCCATGTTTCTCTTTCTCTCTCCCTTCCTCTCTGTAAAAAATCAATAAAATATATATTTTTTTAATTAAAAATATACTTTATTGACAGAGAGGGAGAGGGACAGAGCTAGAAACATTGATGAGAGAGAAACATCGATCAGCTGCCTCCTGCACACCTCCCAGTGGGGACACACTGCAACCAAGGTACTTGCCTCTGACCAGAATCGAACCCAACGCTCTATCCACTGAGCCAAACCGGTTTAGGGCTGTTGTTCTTATTGTCAGTCCGGCCTCACTAAAGGGCATGTGGAGGAGGCCAGCGGGGCAGGCAATGCCACGGACGAACCCTGCCCCTGGGCAGAGACTCCCAGACCTCCTGCGCCTCCCCTGGGACAATAACTAGCACCCACTGGGCACCTTCCGTGTGACCAGCCGTGCTTCGGGGCGCGTTCACTTATTTCATGACTCCTCAAAACAACCCTGAAAAGGAGGTATTCTTACCTTACGTCCGAAGAAGCTGGGACTGAGGGAAGGCAAGGAACGTGGCCGAGACCACGCAGCACTTTTGGTCGGAGCGGGGAATGCCAGTGCAGGTCTGGCCGACCTCAGGGCTTCTGGCGAGTGTCTACGTTCCGCGCACACATGCGGGCTGCTCCCGGGGAAGGGAGAGCCAGGTAAATAGGAAGAGTGGTCGGGGTTAGTTCTAATCCCCTGCCCACTTCCCTCCGAGGCGTCCTTGCCACCGCTTCCCTGCCAGTCGTCCTTAAAAGAAATTGTTTTGGCCGTTCAGGTTCCTCCGTGGATTGGAGCAGCAGCTGGTCTTTGCAGAGAGCCAGGCATTCCAGGAGCTCATAACCCAGGGTCCGGATGGCTCCTGGTGTGACGGCCAGCTGGCACCAACTCCCCCGGGCGGGAGCAGGCGAAGTCTGGTCTGCAGAGCAGATACTCACTTCCCCAAAGTAGGAGGCCCAGGAAAACAGTTCTTCTAGAGGCCCCAGATCTGATCTGAATCCCAAGTTAGCACCCCCTTCTTCTTTCTTTTTTTAATCCTCACCTGAAAATATTTCCCCCATTGATTTTTTAGAGAGAGTGGGAGAGAGAGGGAAAGACAGACAGAAATAACAATGTGAGAAAAACACACATCGATGGGTTGCCTCCTGCACGCGCCCCGATCAGGGCCCTGGCTGGGGGGGAGCCTGCAACCGAGGTACGCGCCCTTGATCCAGATCAAACCCAGGACCCTCTGGTCCGCAGGCTGACACTTTACCCTCTGAACCAAACCGGCCTGGGCTGCCCCCCCCCCACCCCCCAGTAAAGATGCTGTGTGCATTTGAAAGCCCGCCACCGTCTCAAGCTCAGGTGCTCACGGAATCCCGAGGAAGCCAAGGCAATGGGCTCCCTGGGCCCCACACTCGGGAGGGACTCGGCCTTTCTGTACTCCACGGCCCTTCCCGCAGAATCTGTAAACCCAAACTGTGCGGACATGAACAGTTCTGTTAAGTTTGGAATCGAAACTCATTAGTGACAAAAACCGGACTGGACCCTATATATTTCTCTCCCTCAGGGTGAGTATGGACAGGCGTTAGTGCAGAAATCAGCTGACTAGTCTGATTACGGTGCTGCTGCTGCTGTGGGGTGTTACGTAACGTGTCGTATATGCATCACCCTTGATTTCTAAAATCCAAAGCGTTCTGGAGGCTGGCCCCACACGGTCCGGCTAAGGGGCGTGGCCTTGTTTTATAATGCCCCGTGTTCCAGCAGGAAGGTCATCTCCTGACCAGGAAGCAGGCGGCTGGCTTAGATTCATAAAGAGAGTCCTCCCAAGGGGTCCCCCGGGGGCTCATGCTTTGCTGCCTTCTCTGCGAGGCGGATGAAACCAGAAGCAGCTTAGCCCCGAGTGTGGGTTTTTCCTCTGTGGGTGAAGGCAGCTTGAGATAAGTGGGTACTTGGAGAGGGTGGCCAAGGGCTGATGGGAAGGAAGACGGGACAGGACAGGGTCTCCGGCAGATCGCAGGCCCTCGGTGGGGCCTGCAGTGGGCAGAGCCTGCAGGCGGTGCAGGGCGAGATCTACCCAGCACAGAGCCACGCCAGGTCCCCGGCCAGCCAGCCCGGCTCAGTGCTCACCGCTGTCCGAGCGTCAGCGCCCAGAGCACAGCCACCGAGTGGCCTTCACATCACAGAAACCCTGTCCTGGGCAGGTGTCGCTCAGGGCTGTCTGGGTCAGGACCGGGGCGGAGAGGGGGGGGCCCTGCACTTTGCTCCCCAGCTCCCCCAGGAGGGCCCCAGCAGATGGGCAGGTGTCAAAGCCGATGGTATCAAAGGTGGTATCAAAGGTGCCACCCACCCTGAGTGGCACCAGCGATTGTTTTCTAATGGAGCTGGCCAGTGTCAAGGCGGAGTGTGGCGGGGGACCTCTGAGGCCGCTCTTTTTCCATTTTCAGAGGTTCCAGTTATTTACAAATGAAAAAATGCACGCATTCGGATCAACTCAAAGTCGTGCGTGGACGGTGCGGTCTTGCTGCAATCCTCCACAGCGCGCCTGGGACCGCGGGGCCGTTTGCGGGTAGCGGGGAGGCGAGGCGAGGCGGCTGGAGCGCCCCCTACCGGACACAGCCGGCCGCGCTCAGGCGCAGGCTCCCCGGGCTGCCGCGGGCCATCGGGGCGCTCCTCCGCCACCTGGCGGCGGCGGCGGGAACCGCGGGGGGGGGGCGCCCCGACGCCGAGCCCCCCGCCGCCGGCCGGGCTGGGGCCTCCCCGCGGCGGCCGCGGCAGCAAAGGGTTAAGCTGTCGGCGGCGCGGTGTTAAACAGGTGTCAAAGGCGCCCCATATATCTGCAGATTGAAATCAAATTCTTTGCCGTATAAAAAGATAAATTACCCAGGCGCTGCCGCGCGTCCCACTCATCACGCCAGCGCCAGACGGCAGGCAATTTTTTTTTTTTTTAATGTGCTAACGACCTAATCAAGCAATCAAGTCTGAGAAGATTGCAGAGTGACCGGGGCAGCCATCTGCCGGCGAGCCCCGCGTCCGTTCCCCGCGGCCCCCCACCCCGCGCGGGGCGGGGCCGGGGAGGGGGCTGCCGCCGGGGAGGAAGACGGGGGGGGGGGGGGGGGGGGGAAGAAATCCTAAACAAATTAACACCCAATTTTCCCCGTCTAATTAGTTAAATGAGAAGAGCGCGGGGCCCCCGGGGCGGGGGGGGGGCGCGGCCCGGCATTAATTAGTGCGGGTCGATGCCGGGCTCCCGGGAGGGCCGCCGCTTTAATTTCCCGTGATATTTCAGTGCCTGAGGCCCATCGATTCACACCGAAATTAACTTATTTTTCAATCAGCCCAGGGCTGCCCCTGGGGGTGACTCTTCTTTGGCCGCCTCCGGAACGGAGCGGGAGCGATTTTTCATCAGAAGCCGAGGCCGCCGCCGCCGCCGCCGAGGGCGGGGCCCGGGGGGAGGGAGGAAGGGGGGAGGGAGGGAGGGAGGAGGGGGGAAGAAGGGAAGGAAGGAGGAGGGAGGGGGGGCCGGGCGGATGGAAGTCGCGGCGGAAACTAATAGATTTCTGGAATCCGCCCCCGCCGCCCCCTTCTCCCCGCTCCCCAGAGCTGGGGGGGACGGAGCCCAGGGAGCTGAAGGAACCAGGGGGGCTCCCGGGCCTGGGGTCCTCCCGGGGGACAGTGGCTGGACGTCTCAGCAAGGCTGGTTGGGAGACGGGGACCTCCCCTCCCCCAAGCGCGGCCGCTCCCCCAGGGCGGGAGCCCCAGACGCACCCCCCCCAACAATGCCCACCATTCAGTCCGCACCGGTCAGTCTGGGGACCGGAAAAGCACCTTCCCTAGCGGGCCCCCCACACCTTCCTAGGTCTCCACTCCGTTTGCCTCTCCCGCCGCTGGGAATTTCATCTTGCTCCCCTGACGGAGGGATGGCGGCAGCCCGACTCCCTCAAATAGGACGCCGAGTTAGGGGGTCACCGGAGAGCAGGCGAACGGCAGGCTCAGGGCAGGGCACGGAGGGCGGAGGGCGCGGGCTCGGGCCTTCTGGGGCGCCCCCGCCTCTGCTCAGTTCCCCTTCATGCTCCCTGGAAGCCTTCGGGAGGCTGCTGGGGCTCAGGCAGGGCAGAGGGGGCTCTGAACACGCTAGTCCAGCCCCTGGGAAGGAACGCGTCCCTCTGCAAGTCAGAAGACCGTTCCCTTTATGCCCTAAGGCCTGAGCACAGGAGCTACCAGGGTCCGGCTCCTCAGCTGCAAACTGAGGACCACATTGGGCTCTGCTCACCCGCAGGGCCCTGTCCTGGAGGTGTCCTTGTCTCATTTAAAAAAAAAAAAAAAAAAGACGCATTTCACCCATCAGACTCTCACAGGACTTGGGTGCTCATTCTGGGGGACACCCCTGAGCCTGGAGGAACCCCCTGGGACACCCGCCTGGAGAAACCAGCGGTCCCAAGAGCACGGGGCCATTGGCCACGGAAGGGGTGGGGACCTTAAATCCAGTTAGACATGGGGAGGGGGGCCGGGGCCCCTCAGCTCGCCCCTGACCGGCCCCTCCGCACCCCACCCGCAGGTCTGGTTCCAGAACCGCAGGGCCAAGTGGAGGAAGCGGGAGAAGTGCTGGGGCCGCAGCAGCGTCATGGCGGAGTACGGGCTGTACGGGGCCATGGTGCGGCACTCCATCCCCCTGCCCGAGTCCATCCTCAAGTCCGCCAAGGACGGCATCATGGACTCCTGCGCCCCCTGGCTGCTCGGTAAGGGCCCGCGCCCTCCTTGGGGCCCCGCCCCGGAGGCCAGGGGAGTGGGCTCCCCAGGAGGGGACAGGCCCGGGGGAGAAGGGAGGCCCCCCAAAGCAGCCCCCAGCTCCCCTGGGGGGCTCCGTGCGGGCGGGGCCCAGGGCTGGGTGTCTCTCTGGCATCCACCCACCACGCCTAGCTATCCATCCTGGACAGGTCCCTGACTGGGGGTTCTTTTGTCCTGCAGGGGAGCGGGGGGGGGGGGGGGAGGGTGACTGGTGCCCCAGGGTCTGTCCGCCTTCCTTCCCTTGGGGGAGGGGCGCTTGTGAAGGATGAAACTGCCCCTCTCGGGGCCCGGGGGACCCCTAGGTCCCTTTAGCCATCATTCTGGCTTTGCCCAAAGGCCTTCTTTCTGCCTAAATCTCTCCACCTGCCATCTTCCCCCACCTGCCGTCTGGGCCTCTAATAGCACCAGCCTGCCTTGGGGTTCTGCGATCTGGAATCCCAGGAGGGAGGGGTGGGGGGCGAGCACTGCTCGGGAAGGGACAGAGCAGGCTGCCAGGGGGCAGTGCCCAGGGCGTGGCCGGGAGAAGCCCTCTGCAGGCCTGGCCCGGCCCTGGGACGCGCGTGACGGTGGTGTGGGAAGGAAGCAAGGCTCTCTGCTCGTCCTTAATTCTGGCCTCTCTCTATCTTTGCCGTTTTCAGTTCAAGATGGCTTTCCCAGGCGCTTTTCTAAACCCGAATACCAACACTTCTTTTTAGGAATGCACAAAAAGTCGCTGGAGGCGGCGGCCGAGCCGGGGAGGAAGCCCGAGGCGGAGCGCCAGGCCCTGCCCGCGCGGGATAAGATGGAGCGGGAGGAGCGGGGCCCCGACGGCCCGGCGGCGGCCCTGTCGCAGGAGGAACTGAGGGAGCACAGCATCGCGGCGCTCCGGGCCCGGGCGCAGGAGCACAGCACCAAAGTGCTGGGGACCGTGCCCGGGCCCGGCAGCCTGGCCCGGGACGCCGAGGAGCCCGAGGAGGAGGAGGAGGAGGAGGAGGCCGAGGCCGCGGCCGAGGACAGGCCCGGGGAGAAGCCGAGTCCCCGGCAGCTCGAGGATGTCGCCTAGGTCAAAGGTCAAGGGTGCGCTGCCCCCGGAGCCCAGGACTGCTCTCCTCGGGGCCGTGGTGCCAGGAGGAGTTCTGGAGGCCGGGCCCAGCCTGGCCTTTCACCCTCCCCTGCCCCATAGGCGACTTCAGACACAGCTCCGCTCCGGCCAGGGCTTTGCACCACACTGGGGTCCCCTTCCTAGCCTGGGCCTTGTCAGCCTCCTCCTCAGCCCAACGGCCCTGCCTCAGAAGCCTTTCTGCTGCCCACACCGCCCCCCAAGCCGCTTTCGCTCCGTCCCTGGCCACGCTCACCATCCGGATCCACCCTCACTGTCCTCTTGCTCTAGACCCTCCTCCCAGCTCTAACCCCTGTGGACTCTGCTCCCCCCACCCCCTCCCTCGGCCCCCAGCCCATTGCCTGCCCGGCCCTGCACTCCAAGGCCAATGTCCTGAGCACCCCCATCCTCAGCCAACGTCTCCCCTCAGCCTGTCCCTTCTCCTGGGCCTGGACCTGGGTCTCCACCGTGTGACTGTACTGCCCTGCAGGGCCAGGTACAGCCTCTGCTCCGCCCCCTCCGTGGGGCCGAGTCCAGATTAAACGTGGGAGGGAAGACTCAGCCTGGGGTCCCCCCTCGGCCGCCCTCCCTGGTCACCCCGAGGATCCTGCCCTTTCCACACCCGTCCTGCCCACCATCCCTCCCAGCTCCGGTGCCGGCCCCACGTGAGGAGATGGACTCCTGTAGTGAGTCCAGGGGCACCTCTCCCCGATGCCGTGGCGCTCCGCACTGCTGGGGGGCAGCGGGCACCCCCTCCCCCAGGGCCCCTGGGCTGTGCTCTAAGGCACCGACTCCCCGATGTGCTTGCTGCCTGTGACCCTGGCTCGCTGTGCAAGGCACCCTTCCCCTGGAGCTTCTCGTAAAACACTGGTTCGCATGTGCCCTGCCGTGGAGCAGCCAATCCAGCTGTTAACTGAATACCTGGGGGGCCACAGACCTCGACCCAACTTCATCCAGGCTGCCCTGGCGAGGCCAAGCCGGAGAGGGCCTGGGCTACACAGGCATCAAGGGCTGGTGACAAGGAGGGAATGAGAAAAGGCTCGGAGGAGGAAAGCAGGAGCCAGTGTGAGACCCAAACGACAAACTAAGCAATAGGCACACACCTTCGCGCCACGTGTGCGCCCGGGTGCACGTGCGCTGGAATCAGACAGACAGCGACCACGTTGGGGCAGGGGGCGAAGGGTCTCTTCCTGTCCGCTGAGAGGAGCTGTGCGTAGCGGTGGCCTCTCGGCCGCTGTCCCTCCGCCCCCAGGCCGTCACGTCCCCCTCGCCCCATCGCATCTCCTTACCATCCCACCACTTCTGCAGGGAATACCTCGTGAAAGGCCTGAGACAGTGAACTGGGATTTTAATCCCCTGTCAAAAGTTGATTTCTTCTTCATTCCATTCACAGAACCCCCCCCCCACCAGTTCTTGTCTTTGCCCCCCGTTGGTTTGAAGTGTTAGACTATAGCCCCCGGTGTGTAAATAATGTACATAGAGTGAGAAGAAAGAGCCTTGATATTGAGGTATTTGAAATATGAACTGTAATAACTTCTAGGTATTCTAAACCTGTGATTTCTGTGCCATTTTTCTGTAAAGATACAAGTAAGAATAAAATTGATGTAAAAACAGCAGGGGAGGGATCCAGCAGTCGTGTGTGTGTGTGTGTGTGTGTGTGTGTGTGTGTGTAGCATAAAAACCAAATCCGTGAAGTCAGTATTAGGTCAAATTGCTCGGGTCTCCTTTTAAAATTACTGCAACTGTAGAAACACCGTGGCCGGCCCGCCTGCCTCCACCGAGCTGACATTTGTCACCTTTCAGTGACATTTATCACTGTGATGGGCCCTCCTCCATTGCAGGCACATCTAACACAGCCCAGCCCTTCGGTCCCGAAGTTATTACTGATGACTCCCTCCACCTCACACAATAGACTGCACTAACCCAGTGGTCGGCAAACTCATTAGTCAACAGAGCCAAATATCAACAGTATAACAATTGAAATTTCTTTTGAAGGTCAAATTTTTTAAACTTAACACTTCTTCTAACGTCACTTCTTCAAAATAGACTCGCCCAGGCGGTGGTATTTTGTGGAAGAGCCACACTCAAGGGACCAAAGAGCCGCATGTGGCTAGCGAGTTTGCCGACCGTGGCACTAACCTTTCCCTCTGGTACTTATCTTACAAACAACCCTATTTCATCCAGCCCTCAGGCGAAGCCCACAGCCCCTCCTGGCCCCCAGGAATCCTGACTCCTTCCTTTTGTGTATACCGTACATGTGCACCTGAACGTCTTACATCACAACATTAATTACACAGAAAAGGCTAGGGTATCGGGAACTGCAAGTGGGAGGAGCCCTCGCTAGATCCCGGCCCGAGAGGGAATAAAAGGCAAGCTGAGGAAGATTGCACGGACTGTCTGCAGACAGCTGGGGCCTACCGGCTTGATGAAGTGTGGGGTGGAATTACAGATGAGAGAGAGAGAGTGAGCAGGGAGCAGAATGGGGAGATTACATTTGAGCTGTTGGTTCAAGAAATCTTATGACTGTTTCAAATTGGCTCGGAGGTGGAACTCATTGTCACCACCCCCCAGACCCCGGGCCAGGAGTGCCCTTCCCTCGAGCTGCCCAACCCCCACACTCATCTGCGCCCCTCCTCCAGGGAGGACTTAACACCTGTTGTCCTGGCACCTGGGGCATTCTTCCATGAAGATGCTTTCAGGCATTGTGCTGTATTTCCTATTTACAAGTCTGTCTTCCTCACAAGGCTGGCTTCTTCAAGGGTGGGGGGTCACATCTTATTTATCTGTAATCCCCAAGGCCCACCAAAGGGCCTGACACTCGATCCTTTGTTGAATAAATGAATGCTCTTCCTCCAACTCATGCATTCGTCCAATGACTTAAAAACATTGAGAGCATCGGTGTGTCAGCCAGTGCACAAGGCACTGGGAATAGAGTGGTGGGCAAAGCTGTCCTATGTGGAGGGAAATACAGACAGAATTCAAGTAATCACAGCAAGGAAACACAGAATCGCAAATGTTCTGAGGCAATGGAGGCGTGAGATACGGGACCATGAAAACACAACCATGGGATCTGAGTCAGGGTGTGGAGCCTCTGAGCCTGTCTCCTGTGTCCGAAGGCTAATGGCTGCTCAACCGGCCTCAGCGCTGCAGCGTCCCCCCTGAGCACAGGGGAAGGGCAGCCGCCCCAAGGCAGCACCCGCCTGGGAGAGCCCGTGGCAGCTGCCCACCCTCAGACCTGGGGGACAACTGGGACACTCAGAGGCTTGGAAGCTGCCGGAAGTCCCCTGGACCATCACCCCAGGAAACGGAGCCTGGGAAGAGGCCTCCAGGTGAGGACGGAGGGGGGAGGCTGGGATACTGCAAAGGGAAGAAGCTGGACAGGAGGGGGGGGGCTGGACAGCAGGGCCCCCCAGGCAGGACGAAGAGAAGTCTTGCTAGGTGCTGACTAGCCCTGTGGGGGGCTTCTCGGGGTCTCCGTGCCTGGGAGGATTGTATTTCAGGCTCCGCCGGCCCAAAGGGCTGCATGCACCAAGAGCCAGAGTGTAAAAGGGCAGGAAGCCCTGATTTATGAGGCTGCCTGGAGCTGCTAAGCAGACCTGGCAAGGACAGATGAGGAGTCTGGCAAGGGGAGGCAAGGATGGTGTCATGGGAGCTTGAGGCCCAGACCTGTGGTCCGCAAGAAAGTGGGGCCATGACCTGAGGGATCTCTGGGACCCGGTCCATCCGGGCCTGTCTCCTGCACCCCAGCTCCGTGGGGGCTGGAAGTCTTCCTTCCGAGAGCTGCAGTGCCCTCTGCTCGGACTCACCCAGGGTGTGGAGGTGTGGCACCCCACCTGGTTTCCACACGAGTGTAAGAAGTCACTCATAGCCGAAACCGGTGCGGCCCAGTGGATAGAGCGTCAGCGAACTGAAGGGTCCCGGGTTCGATTCCGGTCAGGGTCATGTACCTTGGTTGCAGGGACATCCCCAGTAGGGAGTGTGCAAGAGGCAGCTGGTCGATGTATCTCTCTCATCAATGTTTCTAGCTCTCTATCTCCCTCTCCCTTTCTCTCTATGAAAAATCAATAAAATATATATATATTTTTTAAAGTCACTCATAGGGGAAACTGGCAGAGGGGTTATGGGAACTCTGTACTATCTTCGCTGTTGTTTTATGAATCTAAAATTGTTACAAATATAAGGTTTATTTAAAAAATAAACTAGGAACAGCTGGCATGGCACTGACCTATGAACCAGGAGCCTGGATTTCAGGCTCAATCCCCAGTAGGGGGCGTGCAGGAAAGAGTCAATCAATTATTCTTTCTCATCATTGATGTTTCTATCTCTCTCCCTCTCCTTTATTCTCTGAAATCAATAAAAAATATATTTAGAAAAACTAGTTTTCTAGAGGGAATCAACAGAGGGCTTCTCTGGGCTGGAACTCTGGCTGCTCCTTTCCTGATCTCTTACCCCTGGGCTAGGAGTTGCAGTTAAGGCCCTACAAGAGCATCCAGCACCCAGCACCCACCCCACCGGCCTCAGCCAGTTCTGTCTCCTGGTGTCTCCTTGCTGCCTTTCTTCTTTGGGTCTCTCTCTCCTCCTCTCCTCCTGCCTGGCCACTCCTCAACGCAGGCAGCTATGGATTCCCTGCGCAGTCACAGCCGAGCAGGCCCCGCAGTGATCTGCTCCATCGATTCCTCCCAGATCAACCCCTCCCAACGCCAACTCTTCTTGGTGGCGGCCAGCCTCCTCCCGACCCTGACTCCTCACCTCTGATTTACCTGCATGGCTCTGCTCCCAGAATGCACTTGAGGGAGTCTGTCCCAGGAAGGGGTCAGGGTCAGGGTGATGAGGTGGCCCTGATTGCGGATTTTCTAATTTCTCCTTGTTTAATCCTACTCGTTTATTGCATTTGCTGACTCATGCTATGCTGTCTGCTTGTCTTCTGTAAGTTAATGCGACAGCTTTTATCTTTTTTTTTTTCTATGAGAATACTTGGATCGCTTAAGTATTTTTTCCCCCAGTGTTCACCTCTGTCACTGTGTAGGTATTTAAAATGTGAGCTCCTGCCTCAGCCGGTTTGGCTCAGTGGATATAGTGTCGCTGGCCTGTGGACTGAAGGGTCCCGGGTTCGATTCCTGTCAAGGGCACATGCCCATGGTTGTTGGCTCGATCCCCAGTAGGGGGCGTGCAGGAGGCAGCCAATCCATGATTCTCTCTCATCATTGATGCTTCAATCTCTCCCTCTCCCTTCCTCTCTGAAATCAATAAAAATAAAATGTAAGATTCCACCTGGCTGGTGTGGCTCAGTGGTTGAGAGCTGACTCATGAACCAGGAGGTCTCAGTTGGATTCCCAGTCAGGGCACATGCCCAGGCTGCAGGCTCCATCCCCAGTATGGGGTGTGTAGGAGGCAGCTGATCAGTGATTCTCTCATCATTGATGTTTTTCTCTCTTTCTCCCTGTCCTTTGTCTCTCTGAAATCAATAAGAACATATTAAAAAATAAAATAAGATGCAAGCTCTGCCCTGGCGGGTGTGGCCTGGTTGGAGCGTAGTCCTGTGTGTCAAAGGGTCACAGATTCGATTCCTGGTCAGGACACATGCGCAGGTTGTGGGTTCGATCCCAGGGCACATATGAGGGTAACCAATCGATGTTTCTCTTTCCCTCTAAAAATTAGTAAAAACATATCCTTGGTGAGGAATAAACCAACAAAATGCAAGTCGCCAGGGCTGTCACTGCCATCACTGTTCTGGCTCTCATGCCTGGGACTGCCCTTCTGGTTTCCTAGTTCAGTTACAGATGAATCTTGTTTTTATTATATTCTGGTCATCTCTAGCTGATCTTAATGAAATTTTTTTTTACCAGCTTAGTTCACCATTTCCCGAGAAGTTGCTAAGCTCCTTGCCAATTATTAGGGGCTGTAAAATCTGAGTAACATGATTACCCCTCAAGCCTTCCCACTGCCCACCTAGCTCCCCATGGGAATACTTCCCCCAGTTCTGACATCAGGCTATCTGCTTGGTTTTACTTCCCCCTCCTACCACTGACGCCTTCCTCTCCAGTCCTGTCCTCTTTGCTCAGAAATGCCCAGTAAGCAGCAGAAGCCTGTGAAGTGATTGTGTTTGGTTAGGCAGAGAAACCAGGAAAAACGTTCACTTTTCTTCCAGCCTGTTGTTCTGGCTGGTTCTGGCTATGGCTGGAAGCCTGCCACGTTCTCCTGAGGGCATGAAGTCCATCTACCTGATCTGGCAGAGGTGGCGGTGGGAAGGACTTACTTTTTTAGTAGTTGCTTTTTGTTTTAACTGTCAATTTTGAATTGCTGTGATCTTTTATTTTTTAAATGAACAGCTACTACATTGCCTTATTATTCTCCTTACAGATATTACTGCTTTTCTAAGCTATTTAAGAGCAAGTTGAGGACATGATGTGCCATTACTCCTTAATATTTCAGTGTATATATTTCCTTAAAATGAGGATACTCACTCACATAACTTCTATGCAACCAATAAAATCAAGACATTGACATTGACTCACTGCTTTCGTCTACTCCAGAGAATGCTGATCATTCCAATAATGTCCTTTATAAGCGGTGGACCCGATCCAGGATCACGCACCCAATTTAGTGGCTAAGCCTCCGTAGTTCCCTTCCGATCTGGAATAGTCCAGTCAGTCATTCCTCGCCTCCCATGACCCTGTCATTTTTGAAGATTTCAAGCTAGTTTTTTACAACTTTATTTTTATTGCTGACACAATACCGCTGTCCCCAAGGTCATCCATTTGAGAGTGTGTCCTGTATTTCCTCACGATTGGATTGCATAACCTAAATCTTATCATGAGGAAGTATCGGACAGACTCAGTACATCCCCTTCACAGCTCTGCTTATCTTTCCTCCCCCTTCAA
Organism: Vespertilio murinus; assembly: GCA_963924515.1. Classification (NCBI taxonomy): domain Eukaryota; kingdom Metazoa; phylum Chordata; class Mammalia; order Chiroptera; family Vespertilionidae; genus Vespertilio; species Vespertilio murinus. The sequence goes on from OZ004704.1 coordinate 196,879,016, forward strand.
CAGGTGTGTGTGTGTGTGTGTGTGTGTGTGTGTGTGTGTGTGTGAGAGAGAGAGAGAGAGAGAGAGAGAGAGAGAGACAAAGGGCAAAACAGGAGGTATGGTGAGCTGACTGCTCACAATTCAGCCTTGAACCTCAGTTGTACATGCTCAGCTGCATGAGGGCCAGGAAGGGCTGCACCCCTGCCCTTTGGAACGAGTGTCAACGGGAAGATGTGATCACAAACGGTGAGCAGAGTGAGGCAGCATCTTGGTGCGCACACTACAGACTAAAGTGACGAGGGAGGGCTGGGGCAGGACAGACTGTTCCTTATCCGCTAGATATTCACTGTGTGCCAGCGCCGTGCAGACACAATGCCTTCCTGCCCTCACGGAGTTCACACTCCAGTGAGCAGGGGGGCCAGGGGAGACGATGTCAGGCTCCCCCGAGAGGAGAACTGGTCAGACATCTGTGGAGAGCGCCTTAGGACTGAGGAACGTGGTGGCCAGGCTTGCTACGGCCTGGACAGCCAGAGTAGGTGTGGGGATGGAATGGGGCCGTCCCTGAATGGGCAGTGCCAGGTCCAAAGCCCTGCAGAGGTGCTGAGGGAGGCAGTGTGGAAAGAAAAGCCAGGGCTCTAACTCTGCTACCTGCCCATCTACCCCCAGTGCCTTCTTTTTCATCCTAAGCATCTGGCTGGGCCAGTACTTAGAAAATTCCTTTCAGCCTCCAGACTTTCCTGCCTGAAACAGCTGTTGGCCTTCATGCTTCCCGACCTGCCTGGCTTGGACCTGAGTGCTGTGCCCAACTCCTCCAGTGCCAGCTCTTACCCCAGTTCCAGCTGTGGACCTACAGCCAGAGCCAACTCTAGAGCTAGAGCAAGCTCCAGCACCAGCCTCAGAGCTATAGCCAGCCTAGCCTAAGCCCAGCTCCAGTGCTAGCTCTATCACCAGCTCTAGAGCCTGCTACACAGCTACACTCAACTTCAGCGCCAGTTAGTGCTATTTTCAGAACTCATCAGCACCAAAGCTAGAGCCGATACCAGCATCAACCCTAGTTCTAGCTCTAGAGCTCTCACAGCTACTCTAGCACCAGCTCTGGAGCTACAGGCAATGCCAGCTCCAGAGCAAGAGCTAGATCCAGGGCTAGCTCTAGCACCTACCCTCATACTGAGTGTCAGCTTCCACATTAGAAGCAGCTCTAGCACCACAGCCAGAGCTGGAACAAGCTCAAGGACTAGAGCCACTCCAGAACTAGAGCCAATACCAACATTAGCCATAGCAACAGCTCCAGAGCCAGATCCAATGACAGAGCCAATGATAACTACCAGCTCGGCCCCAGTTCTAACTATCAGTGAGGGCTAGAGCTTGCTTTGGAGGTAGAGCCTGTTCTTGGACCTCTCTAGCAACCAGCTACAGGGTCACACCCAGCTATACTTCCAGCTCCAGAACCTGTGCCAGTTACAGACCTTTGGCCAATGCCAGTTTGAGTTACAAGTGCCTGTAGCACCAAATCCAGCACTAGAGCCAGTGCTAGGGCCACAGCTAGCTGCCAGCTCTAGCGCCAGAGCCAGAGCCAGAGCCAGAGCCAGAATCAGCTCTAGGGTTTCCTTTGGCTATTTGAGCAATTAAGACAGTTGATGTAAAGTCTTTGTCTAGTAAGTCAAACATCTGGGCTTCCTCAGGGATGGTTTCTGTCAATCTTTTTCCCTTTGAATGGGTTTTGTTTGTTGAAAACTGGACATTTACATATTATAATATGGTAACTATGAAAATCAGCTTATTCCCCTCCCCCGGAGTGTGCTGTTTTTTCTTTGATTACAGTCATCTGTTCGTTTGGACACATGCTAAAAACATTTTAGCAAATGCTATCACGCCTGTCATGTGTAGTCACTTGAAATCTGTTCAGCGAGTATTTTGACAAAGATTTCCTTGAACAGCAGGGACTGAAAACAAACAAAAGTAAACACATCTCCCAGCGTGTACAGCCTGGCTCTGTGCTGGGGCGCTCCTGTAACACTTAGCCAGGCGGTTTATAACTCTGCCCTACCCTGCCTGGACTGAGTCCAGAGACCATCCAGAGGTGGACGCTCAGGTTGTTCTCAGGTCTCTTCTGAGCACGCAGCCCCTCGTGGCCATGTATGTGCCTTTCTAGAGCCTCTAGTACACAGTCACGCCCTCTGACCTGTCTGCCTGAACACGCTGCTTCAGCACCACTACCGGGCGGAGCTGAGGAAGCACAGTGCCAAGACCTAGATGCCAGTCAAGCCAGGTGGGTGAGACTTCAGTTACCCAGGGCTGGAAGTCTTGGACTCCCAATCCACATCTAGGGTTGGAAGTAGTACCAATTTTCAGTAGTACCAATAAGGCATTAAATAACCTCGTCTTTTTTCCCCTCCTCATTGATTTTGAGAGAGTGGAAAGGAGAGAGGGGAAGAGAGGAGATGGAAAGAGAAACATCCATGTGAGATAATCACAATCGGATACCTCCTGCATGCACCCTAACCAGAGCCAGAGATTGAACCTCAACCCCTGGTATGTGTCCTTAACCAGGAATCAAACCCATGACCCTTTGGTGTGTGGGCTGAAGCTTTAACCACTAAGAAACACCGGCCAGGGCTAAAGAACCTCAAGTCTTATATTGAGAAAGTTACTATCTTAGTTCCCACTCCATCTTTCAAATTTTCTGAAGGAGAAATGCCTCTTTTGGGTGCAAGGATGTCTAACTCCTATAATATCCCTTAAACCCCTTTCATACAGAAGGAAGACTCAGGTGTAGGCTCTGTCTTTGCAGACCATAGTATGGAGCTGCAATTTCATACTATGGTTTCCATTGGATTCATTTTTAGAGTTACTTTCTATTTACATCAAGTGTAAACGTTCTTTAAAAAATGCATTTAAATATAAAAATTGAGCTAATTAAAAAAATTTTACGTAATTAACAGTACAACAAGTACAGAGTTGCCCAGCAGTGGTTGAGTGTTGACCTATGAATCAGGAGGTAACGATTCTATTCCCAGCTGTATGCTTGATCCCCAGAAGGGGGCATGCAGGAGGCAGCTGATCAATGATTCTCTCTCATCATTGTGTTGTTGTTTTTTAATCTCTCACTCCCTCCTTTTCCTCTTCAAAATCAATAAAAATACATATTTTTTAAAAACTAAAAAACAAACAAAAAACAAGTATAGAGTTCTGGCAAGAACTGAAGGTGATAATCTGACACTGAATTTTGGGCAACAGAATATTGTTCTAGAATAAGGACTCTGGATTTAATAATTGTCCATCTCATGCTTTTGTGATTCTGGGTTGTTTTTTTTTCTTCTGTTCAACTGGTTGTTGTTGTTCCCTGACACAGATTTTTTAAAATCTCAACCTTATTTTTTTTTGAGGGATAAGACAAAAATCAAGCCAACCAAACAAACAACAGAAAATGCCCCAAAGGTTAGTGCCTCAGGAACAACTGGCAAATGAAGAAGGGGTGATACGGAATCAAGTGAAAAGCCATGAACAGAAGATGTCAGTGTGATGGAGAATGCTGTTCCCTCTCTCTAGGCTCTCAAATACAAGTCTGGAAATTCGTTTAAAAGATCATCTCATACTAGAGAAGAAAGAGAAAGAGGGAAAGCTGTAAATATTTTTAATGTTTATATTTTACATAAAAAAAGAAGTTATAAAATTTAAATAGCTGATTCAAGTTAGAAATCTATTGTATAATTTAACCAATTAAAAAGATTTCTAATCTCGGAGAAACCAAGATGGCGGCAAAGGTAAAAAACTAATCTGCCGCCTCGCACAACAATTTCAAAACTACAACTAAAAGACAAAACGTCTGTCACCCAGAACCATGGGAAGGCTGGCTGAGAGAGAAAGGGGCACAAGCGCAGAAAAGCTGAAAAGCCTAGGTACGGAGGCACGGGAATCGGGCTGGTGGTGGGCGACTGGGCGCGCGGCTTTTTTTCAACCCGAAGGGAAACAAGCTCCCGATCACTTTGAAATCCAGTTTCTGGGGTCACGCGGGGGACCCAGACGCCTCCGGGGAGAAGCTGGTCTGTCTGCCATTAGGTCTGAAAGTGAGGGTGACTTTTTTGCATAGGTGCGCGCAGCAATCATTGTTTACTGTGCTGGAACGCTGGAAACATGGGGACTTGGAAATGGGAAAGGCAGAGATGGCTGATGGCACGCCCCAGCCTAGTGATGTCCTGAGCGCCCCCTCGCACATTCTACAAACCTGCCCAGGCTCCACACAGCTGCTTTCACATATAAATGGCCTGTATTGTGGCAGCTTAATGAAATAAACTGCAGCTCCAGCTCCAAAACCGCCAAACCCCAAGCAAAGAGGAGAAAACTGTAGTTCTTGCTGTAGCTCCTGCTGGGTGGCCTCAGACAGTAGCCGAACTGCACCCCATTGGAGATCCAGAAACTAGTGTATCTAGCGGTTGGTGTGAGACGACACCAGATTTCAACTACTCTCATAAGGGACACATTCAAGAGGCAGACTCAGTGAGCACCAAAGCCGAACTGGAACAAGTCCTCCCCTATAAACGTGTCTCCAGCACAGCAACTGTTCTGTTATAGATACAGCGGGTCCTCACAGCCAATTGGCCTGGAGGTCAATTCCTCCCAGTGACACCAACAACAATCAAGACTTAACTACAACAAGGCTGTACACACAGTCCACAAAGGGGTGCACCAAGAGTGTCTACCTCAGATAACTGGGAGGCTGACCCACTGAACCATATAGAACACCCTGGCCCACAAAGCCACCCTACCAACTCAGGGAAGCAGTGAAAATGAGGAGTCAAGGAAAAAGATCTCAAACAAAAGAAATGGAGGAGAACAAAAGACTGGATATAGAGTTCAAAACCACGGTTATAAGTTTTTTTTAACAATTTCCTAGAAAAGGCCGATAAATTTAATGAAACCCTCAAGGATATGAAAAAGGACCACCTAGAAATTAAACATACACTGACTGAAATAAAAAATATTATACAAAGACCCAATAGTAGACTAGAGGAATGCAAGAATCAAGTCAAAGATTTGGAATACAAAGAGGCAAAGGACACTCCTCCGGAGAAGCAAGAAGAGAAGAGAATCCAGAAAGTTGAAGATAGTGTAAGAAGCCTCTGGGACAACTTCAAGCGTACCAACAGAATTATGGGGGTGCCAGAAGAAGAGAGAGAGCAAGACACTGAAAACCTACTTGGAGAAATAATGACTGAAAACTTCCCCCACCTGGTGAAAGAAATAGACTTACAAGTCCAAGAAGTGCACAGAACCCCAAACAAAAGGAATCCAAAGAGAACTACACCAAAACACATCATAATTAAAATGCCAAGGACAAAAGACAAAGAGAGAATCTTACAAGCAGCAAGAGAAAAAGTTAGTTACCTACAAGGGAGTATCCATACGACTGTCAGCTGATTTCTCAACAGAAACTATGCAGGCCAGACAGTAGTGGCAAGAAATATTCAAAGTAATGAATAGCAAGAACCTACAACCAAAATTACTCTACTTAGCAAAGTTATTCAGAATTGAAGAGCAGATAAAGAGCTTCACAGATCAGCCCTAACTGGTTTGGCTCAGTGGATAGAGCGTTGGCCTGCAGACTCAAGGGTCCAAGGTTCGATTCCAGAAAAGGGCATGTACCTTGGTTGCAGGCACATCCCCAGTGGGGAGTGCGAAGGAGGCAGCTGAGTTGATGTTTCTCTCTCATCGATGTTTCTAACTCTCTATTCCTCTCTGTAAAAAATCAAATAAATAAATTAAAAATAAAAAAGAGCTTCACAGATCAGAAAAAGCTAAAGGAGTACATCACCACCAAATCAGTATTATATGAAATGCTAAAAGGTGTTCTTTAAAAAGAGGAAAAAGAAGAAAAAAGTAAAGATAAAAATTATGAACAACAAATACATATCTATTAACAAGTGAATCTAAAAGTCAAGTGAATTAAAAATCTTATGAACAGAATAAACTGGTGAATATAATAGAATCAGGGGCATAGAATGGGAGGAGATTGATAATTCTCAGGGGGAAGGGGGTGTCTGTGTGGGGGGTACGGGAAGAGACTGGACAAATATCGTACACCTATGGATGAGGAAAGCGGGGGGATGGGGAGGTGGGAGGGAGTGGGGGGTTACGGGCAGAGGGTGGGGTGGGAACTGGGTGGAGGGGAGCTATGGGGGGGAAAAGGAGAAATAATTGTAATAATCTGAACAATAAAGATTTATTAAATAAAAAAAAGATTTTAATCTCTTGACTCCAAGTCCAATATTCTCTCCACATTGATCCATTTCTTATAGAGCCCTCACTTTCAGGTTTTTCTTTAGAAAACAAATCTGAAGTAATTTGTAAGTCAATAATCAGCACTTCAAATGTATGGCACTCTGGCTGAGGTAGCAGGAGGCCCGGCAAGACTAGCACCCCAGGGAGGCTCACCCAGGCGGGCCACTGCTGCCGGCGCTCCCGGCGAAGACCCTGTGAGACGGACCTGGGGCCTCTGGTGTCTCCTGGGCACCGCCACGCCCGGAGCTTGGCTCTCCTTTCAGTGGCCAGCCACGTCCTTGGCTTCATTCCTCTTTGATTCTGGTCAGTTCCCACCTTCCTTCTCCGCAGAGTTTCAGAATCAAGGAGTGAAACTACAAGAGACCACCACCATGCAGAGGTCAGGCTGCCCTGGCCGTCACAACGCGAGGCCACTGACGCCCTGTCCTCTGCCAGCCCGTCCCCCGATCTGAGGGGCCCCTGGCCCCAGCCAGGCTCAGCCACTGGGTTCGTCCTCCGCCTCGGCCACCCTGTGAGCACAGGTACCTTCTCGAGGCTGCGCCGGTGTCCCACGCTGACGTACGTGATGCCTAGCTGCTGGCCGAAGCGGTAGAGTTCACTCTCCACCTCCTCCGTGAGGGCACTGGTGGCTTCGTCAAGCACTGAGGGCAGACCCGGTGGGAAGAGATGGGGAACTGCCCCTGCCTGCCTGTTTCTCCTTCAGCCCACATTCACCTCCGGCGGGGACCCGGAGCGGGGCTGAAAGCCGCTCTGGCCAAACCGGTTTGGCTCAGTGGTCGAGCGTCGGTCTGCGGACTGAAAGGTCCCAGGTTCGATTCCGGTTAAGGACATGTACCTTGGTTGCGGGCACATCCCCAGTGGGGGGTGTGCAGGAGGCGGCTGGTCGATGTTTCTCTCTCATCGACGTTTCTAGCTCTCTATCTCTCTCCCTTCCTCTCTGTGAAATATCAATTAAAAAAAAATTTTTTTTTTTTTAAAAGCCTCTCTGGCTTATGGGAACCAGCCTTAGAGAGGATGGGCCAGCGGAGCAGAGGCCAAGCTCCATCTCAAGAGCGTTCAGCCAGCAGAAGGACAAAACCCCTCAGCCTCCAATAGATCAGCACCAGACACAGCCTGGGACCACTCAATCCGGGGAATCCTGCTTCCCCACAGGATGTCAGTCCTTGGGAAAATCCACACCAGTCATGCCTCTGCCGGGCACAGCTCGGGGGATGCCCACGTATGGATGGTAAAGCATAAAGTCACAAGCTCTCTCGAGGCAGCTCCAGCTGCGGCGATGGCAGGAAGCTTACTGCATGCAACACGTCCCGAGCCACTCTGATGCTGGGCACTGCTGCCTTAGGGGCAGAGACCTGCCATCCTCTCCTCGGGGACACACGTGCCCGCCAACACAGGCAGTTCTCCTACGATACCAGCCCTGCCCAGGTGGGCAGGGACACGCGCTGTACCTGGGGGCACACACAGCACCTGGCATGCACACTTACAGGGCAGACCTCACCTGCGTACTTGGGCTGCAGGTAGAAGAGCCGGGCGAAAGACAGCCTCTGCATCTCTCCGGGGGACAGGACGTCATACCTGAGGAGAGGGAAGGAGAGGACCCCTGGAGGAAGGAGTATATAGTCTGGCCCTGGCCCAGGATGGGTCTAGGCAGGAAGAGGTTTTTGCTACAGAGACGCAGGCCCAGGACGGATGGATGTCACCTCCCCTTTCAATCACAGCCCTGCTGCCCACACAAGGTGAGGCTAAAACTCTGCTCCCAAAGGCATGAAACTTAAGACTTTGAGGTCAAAGAGCCATTACATCCCTTCAATGGTCCCCTGGAACCCACTGTCTTTGGGGGAAATGGCTCTGGGGCATCCCAGCCCCCTTCTTACCAGTTCCAATCGACCTGGTGGTCCAGCCCCTCTGTCCGTGCCACCAAGTCGGACTGTAACACACCCAGAGGAAACGATGTCCATGAAAGTGCCCACCCTGCTTCCTGAGGAACCCCCTCAGCCCCTCAGCCCCTCCACACGTGTGCCTGAGACAGACTTGCACCCAGTGGCGCTCCAAGGCGGGGGCAGTCTGCCCCGGGCAGAAAGGAATATCCTAGCAACTACATTGTTTAGACGTGTTGGAGCACGGTGACAAGAAATAACAGTTTTATTATTATTTTAAAAGTCGCTATAGAGTGTGCCCCCGTTTTGCCCATTATCTGGCCAACAGTTTTCCCTCCGCCACTCTTTACTCCCATTCTCCTTGCCCCAGGCTCGTCCTTCGAGTCCTGGGCTAATGACCAGTGCTACCAGGTGGCCTTGGACCTCAGGGCGCTGCCCTCACTTACCAGGCCTGCCAACTCCAAGAACCTCATGATCCTCTCGTCGTCGGCAGAACCTGCAAAACAGTCAGGCCTAGTGAGGTCAAAGGTCAGCTCCTCCTGGACAGCCAGAATCGATGGGGCACAGTATGGCAGGGAACTCTGGGCTGAGGCTACAGGCCTAAGAAGGAAAGGTTCTGGTGAAGGAAGCAATCACCTCCCTCCCTCCGGTGGGTTCTCTCCTCCAGGGGGGGGAACACGGACAGGATGAGGTCAGGGCACAGGCCACACGAGTGAACCGTCCAGGGGGAGGGGACCCCGCCTGAACCCGGCACCTGGCTGGGGCCTCCCCCAAAGGGCACCGGTGAGGCCGCAGTCAGAGAAGTACAAACGACCCTCGTGGGAGACCGTGCCCCGAGGAGGCCAGCTCACCGGAGTCCGGGTAGATCTCCTTCAGCGGGTATATCACCTGGCAAAACAAACAGCACACTGGCCTCGGCCCAGGCCAAGCTGGGGCTGCACGCAGGCCCCCCGCCCACCCCCCCAACCTCAGAACCAGCCCAGGAGCTGCCAGGGGCCAGGCTCCTATCCACCCGGGGAGTCGGGAACGCCCTGGCCAGGGCCCCGTGGGAGAGGCCACGCTGTGGACCATGGGCCAGGGTCACTGCGGTCCCCAGGCCGTGTCCGGCGGAAACAGCCTATGCTTCCTGAGGGCAGAGCCCCCAGAATCCACCGCTGGCGCTCAACCAACGCCGTGAGCTTGCGGGGGCAGCCCCCCCAGTTCACCGGTCCCGGAGTTGCCCTGAGGAGATGGCCCAGCTCATGGATGTGAATAGAAGACAGGGTGGGCAAAGTGGGCCTGCAGCTGTGAGCACCTGAAACAGGGTTCATTCTTGTATTATTACTCGTTAATCACCATGTTATTTGTGTTACCACTGAACACCTACACAACCGCAGACCTACTTTTGCCCACCTCTGTGTTCTTAGGGCAGGGGGTCCCCGGGCACAGGCCATTTTATTGCTGCAGCTCCCCGAGGCTGAGGCCTGCACACTGCCAGAGGACCCCACTGTGGGGGGCGCGGGGGGGGTGTGTGTGAGGGCGGGAGGGGTGGGCCCCGGGCTGACCTGCTCCCGAAGGGTGCCGTCGGTGAAGAATGGCTTTTGTGGCAGGAACAGCACCCCTTGGGGTCCAAAGTCCACCAGCATCTGCACTGAGCCTGCAGAGTCCATGAAACCTCCATTGTGAGAGCTCCCAGGGAAGGTAATGGCTTCTCACCCCTTTGCCACACACACACACACACACACACACACACACACACAGACACACACACACACACACACACACACACAGACACACACACACACACACACACACACACACACACACATACACACACACACACACACACACACACACACACACAGCCAAGGCCGGCTCGGGGCAGGGAGGCTGGCTCTCACCCCGTGTGCTCGCCCAGAGGCCACCCAGCACGCGGAGCAGGGCGGTCTTGCCGGTGCCCGTGTTGCCGGTGATGAGCAGGCTCTGCCCCTCGGAGACCTTCAGGCTCAGATCCTTGATCAGGGGCTTGTTAGAGGAGGGCGCGGAGACGCAGACCCGATCGAGGAGGAAAGCTGTGTCCCCTGGCTCTGCTGCTGGCCACTCTGGGTCCCTGGGGTTAGGGAGGGAGGGGGTGGGGAAGACCCAGGTCAGCACTGCCAAGGGCAAGCTGTCTCCTTGGGGACGTCACCTCAGGGCTGGGGCTACGGGCTGAATTGTGACATCAAAATCACATGCTAAACTCCTAACCCCTAGCACCTCAGGATGTAACACACCCTTAAAGGGGCGATGACGCCAGGAGGCCCTCTGGGTAGGGCCCTAACGCAATGTGTCCTTTAGGAACGGGGAGATGTCAAGAGCGTGCACGCAAGAGGCCATGTGAGGACTCCGCGAGAGGGCGGCCGTCTGCCAGCCAAGGAGGGGGGCTTCAGGAGGAAACGAGGACTTTTAGACTCAACTGGGAGAAGATGAATGTTCGCTGTTGGAAGCCACCCAGTCCGTGGCACTCTGCTATGGCAGCCCGAGCAGACCAACACCGAGGTGGAGCTGGGGCACCCGCTTCGTGCCAGGCTGGCAAAGCCCCACACACGACTGATGTCAGCCAGTCTTACAACTCAGGAATCGCAGGTATTATCCCCCCTCGGCAGAGGAGGAAGCCGAGTCAGGTGTCTAAGTAACTTGCTCGGGGGCACAGAGCTGAACTGGTCTCATTCTAATGTGGGTGAGTCCCCAGGGTGTCCCAGTGCGACTAGAGGACTGAGGGCAAGGACGGCAGTGGTAACAGCATAAACAGTTCTGGAGTTCCCGGCTCTCTCAGGACGCTCAGTTCCTGAGCAGAGAGTTGAATGTAGGTCCTGGATTCCAGAAAATTTCCATTTTCAAAAGCTTACTCTGTAGACACTGTCCAAGTACTTTCTATAAAGGCTGGTATCTAATCCTCACAACCCTAAGAGGAAGGTGCCATGAATGTCCCCTCTACAGAGGTGAAGAGAGTAAGACACAGAACAGCTAAGTAATTCTGCCCAAGAGAAGCAAGGACATGAAACAAATCTTTAACGCAGAGAGAGGGCAGAGACACCAGAGCCCGCAGAGACACATGAGTACAGACACCCTCGGGCCTGCGTGGGGCAAGCGGACAAAGACCAGACAAGCCTGAGGAAAGGGCTCAGTGAGAGGAAGAGGGAAGAGGGAAGAGGAGGCCACTAGTCAGATTCCAACTCGGGCCCAGGCGGGAGTGTGCACTTTGCTTCCAGCTGCTGGGGGACGGTGGAAATCAGCACAACGGATGCCAGAAGAGCAACGCCCGCCTGTTATAAACGTTTGCGACGTGCCAGCACAGGCCACAGATTTCTTCCAGCTGCTCCGCACGGCCCTGCAGCCAGCGGGGCAGCCCCCGGGCCTGAGTTCTCACCCGTTTGAGTCCAACTCGCCCTCGTCCGGGAGCTCGCCGTCCTGTGCCTTCAGGGTCATGTCCAGCAGGGTCTCCCGAAGCTCCCCAATCCTGGGCGGGAAGTGAAAGCCTGAGGCAGGGGCTTGGGGCCCAGGTAAAGGCAAGGACCCCTTTTCTCTCAGGCTCACTGGGAGAGGGGGAGCCTTTCTGGGTCCCCCCCCCCCCACCTCACTCAGCCCCCTTCTCCCAGCGCACCAGCTTTGTTCACAGACTGGAGGTGTGGGAAGCAGCCTCACCTGTGTGTGTAACCAGCCACATCCGAGAGCGTGGTGGAGAGGTCGATGAGCCGGGTGAAGCAGCTGATGAGATAAATGCACACGAAGGCGTTCTGGATGGAACGGGAGCAGTGAGCACAGGCCCTGTCCTGGGCCCTGGGCCCGGGGGTGGGGGGGTGGGCAGGCAGCGTGAGGGTCATCACGAGGGAATCTCACCTTGCTGACCAGGGTGCTGAGCTCTGTGGGGGTGAGGTCTCCATAGACGCCACTGAAAATGGGGATTGCGATCACAACATAACTCAGGATGCTGCCCAGATAGTCAAACGTGTTGATACCGACTGTGGAAGACATAATGCGTGAGATCCTGGAACATTCCTGTGCTCTGAGGGGAACGGAAAGCCAAGCAGGACCAAGCTGGTCCCTGGATCCTCATGCTCCCGAGGACACAGAGGGCGAGGGCAGTGGCTCCCCTGGTTAATCCCTTTAGCAGAGCAAAAGGTATCAGTGCGAGAAAAAGGGGAGGGGAGGGGAGGGGAAGGAAGGGGAGGGGAGAGAAGGGGAAGGAAGGGGAGGGGAGAGGAGGGGAAGGAAGGGGAGGGGAGAAGAAGGAAGGGGAGGGGAGAGAGACTATCCTGACCCTGTGGTTTCTGCCTCCCGGGTTCCCTCTGCTTACTGTACAGCCAGAGCTCCTTGGACATGAGCTCCCGCTGGGTCTGAAGGAGTCTCTGCAGCCTGCGGTCCGTCCTCATGTGCTCCACGTGCCCGGCTCTGACGAGAAAGGCCGGGATGTCCACGGGTCTGGAGAGCCGCAGCCCGGCTGGGGGCCCTGTCCCTCCTCACACCCTCCGTTAGGGACTGAGCTCCTCCGAATGGTCTTCCCTCTGACCCGAACACTAGTACCCACTCATTGCTTCACCCATCCTACATGGCACTGTCTGCAGAAAGGACCCCAACTCTTGATTGGCCAGACCTGGTTCAAATCCTGGCTCTGGTTAGCTACCAGCCGGGCGACAGTAGCCTCAAGCCTAAGAGCCTCGATTTTCTCATCTGTAAGATGGAGCTTGTAATAACCTACCTACCGGGCGAGAGTGAGAATTCCTGAATACTAAGGGCTAGACACATGCAGGGACCCTGACAGCTAACAGCTGCTATCATTAAACAAAGGCACAGGGAGGAGGACACCACGGGGCAGGCTCCGTGCCAGTCAGCCAGCGTGGCACAGAGGCGGTAAGACGGTCCCAGGTCAGGGGCAGGCAGATGCTCTGCGCTCTTCACCTGGAACATGTGACCACACAGAGCACCTTCAAGCTCTGGAACAACAGGCCTGAGCACTCATGAAGCCTGGGAAGGCTCTCAGGAGGAGTGAGCTGGGCTTCTAGGACAGGCAGCCAAGGTGGGGTGGACAGAGGGGGCATTGCAGAGTTTACACAAAGATGGGCACAGAGGCTACAAAAGAACACGCCCAGAGCTCCAAGAACCAACCTGCTTCCCGCAGAGCCCAAAGCTTCATGAGCAGAAGCTGCAGAATCCAAAGACTTAGTACAGACCCACCCCACCACACTGCCAAACCCCCGATCAGCCCTGGCATTCCTGGCGCCCCCAGGTGGTGGAAGCTGAAAACTGCTAGCGACTGGCAGGAGCGCTAAGGTCCCGGGCTCCCTTCCTTAAACACCCACCCCTGGGCCTGCCTGCCAGTGACTCCCGGCCCTGAGGGAGGGATGGCCTCTCACAAAGCTCCCGTCAGGAGACCAAACACTCCGCACGTGGACCCCACGTGGACCGCGCTTGTGGGGAGCAGACTGCCAACCTCCCGAGGCTCCCGTTGCCGCCTGTACTACAGAGCAGCTTTGGACGCCAGCAAGACGAGAAGGCATTGGCCCATCTCATCCTGGGAACACATGTGGGCCCCAGGCTAGTCACTGAGAGGAACAAACCCTGGGCTTGAACCGGATGAGGCAGACAAGGACGGCGAGGTGCGGGAGAGGATCTCAGCCCGGTGTAAGGACGTCGGCCCCAGGGACGGGGATGGTGGGAGGGCTGTTCCATTCAGCTTTCCCCCTCTGCCCTCTCCCCTGGCAGCCCTGACCAGGGAGAGGGGGCTGCTCCCCCTACACTCACCTGAAGAAAGCGGCAGGCTCAGCATTCACACGGATCTGCATGTGCTTGAACCTGAGCAGACCAAAGGGAAACGTGTGCTGACCAAGGGCAGGACCCACCCCCGTTTGGAGGCCTGGATCAAGACCTCCCGGTAAAGGGGAGGCCAGCTCCCCCTCGAAACTGCAGCTTTCTCCCCAGTCCTTCTGTGGACTGTCATGGGGTATGTGTGTGTGTGTGTGTGTCTGGGGGGAAAGAGGGGGACCCAGGCCTAGGCAGGGTGGCCCCTTGCCTAGCTCCAGAGAGGCAGGTGCTCACAGCACCTTCTCCTCCCAGGGCTGGGCCTGAAGGACGAGCCCACGGAGCACAGAGCAGGGGAGGAGTCCATCGGCCCATCTGAATCAGGTGGTTAAAGCAGAAGCACTGAGAAGGCCAAGATATGATAATGATAACCAGCCAGACCCTGATCTCAGTGCTTCTCATGCATAATCTCAATTAATCCTCACAGTTCCCTCCTAAGTAACAGTCCCGTCCCTATTTTAGGATGGGGAACCAAATTGCGAGATTAAAGATCTCAGCCACGCCGAAACCGGTTTGGCTCAGTGGATAGAGCGTCGGCCTGCAGACTGAAGGGTCCCAGGTTCGATTCCGGTCAAGGGCATATACCTTGGTTGTGGGCACATCCCCAGTAGGGGGTGTGCAGGAAGCAGCTGATCGATGTTTCTCTATCATCGATGTTTCTAACTCTCTCTCCTTCTCCCTTCCTCTCTGTAAAAAAATCAATAGAATACATATTTTTAAAAATACCTCAGCAGCCGAAACCGGTTTGGTTCAGTGGATAGAGTGTTGGCCTGCGGACTGAAAGGTCCCAGGTTCAATTCCGGTCAAGGGCATGTGGGCACATCCCCAGTAGGGGGTGTGCAAGAGGCAGCTGATCAATGATTCTCCCTCATCGATGTTTCTAACTCTCTATCCCTCTCTCTTCCTCTCTGCAAAAAAAATCAATAAAAATACTTTTTTTTTAAAATACCTCAGCCAAGAGCACATGCTAGCAACTGGCATAGCTGGGACCTGAACTCAGGCACCTTACTCCGGATCCCATTCCTTAGCCGTTATGCCCGGCCCTCAAACCCCAAACCCGGAGGAGACACACCTGAAGTCCCCCTCCAGCTTTTCCTGCTGCACCAGCTTCGCCACAATGGGCCCCATCAGCATCTTGTTCACCACGGTTGCCAGGATGAAATACCCGAAGATGCTCACGGGCCCGAGCCAGCCTGTGCTGAAAGGCAGAGACGGGGATGGGGGGGGCGTCACATGTGCCCGCGGCCTCGGTCCTGATGCCTGCCCCTTCCGGCAGCCCCTGTTCGATCTCAGCCCCGTGAGGCCTGGGCTCCCGTGCGGGGCATCTAGTACTGGGTTGTGACACTGGAACGCCACGGGGCCCCGGGAGGGCAGGGCCCTGAGCATGTGCGATGGGACCAGCGTGCAGGAGGGAGGAGGGAAGACCGGCCTCTTTGGGGCCTGGCCTGGGAGAGCTCGTGTGAGCTCCTCTGGCAGGTGCGGAGGACGGGTGTGGCGAGAGGCTTCACCTCTGGAAGCACTGGTAGGTGTAATAGCCCAGGGTGAAGGGGGAGATGATCAGCTGGCTGGCCATGCTGCTGAGCTGCCGGCAGAACCGCTCCACGTCCTGGCTGATGCGCTGGTCCCTGGAACCGACAACACGGGGAGCTGGGCCCAGGAGCTGCGCTCGAGGGTCGAGAGACCAAGACAGTTCCGCGTTACCCCGCCTTTCAGTGACCCGGGGAAGATGGACCCCTACAAGCTGATTTTCCAGAAGCAATGAGACCCTCAGGATCCCAAACCGGGTTCTGATGGTGCCTCAGTTTACTCCTCAGAAACATGGACAACTGGAAGGCCCAGCACCCCAGGGTCTCGGTCCAGTTCTGAGGGTACTTAAGCTGAGTTTCTGGATGACCGGGGAAGCGATCCCATTTATCTCACTCCTCCCATTTTCTTTTACGGGCGTGAGCCTGTCTCCACTTCAGCTGTCTGGCTGTGGAAGCTTCTATGGGTTGAGCCATAGGGAGAGGCCTAGGAGAGAGCTGAGCAGCAGCACCCTCCCAAAAACCATTGCTGCAGAGCTCAGCCTGAGCTGAGAAAATGTCATCTGAGGCAAAGAAGTGCCTTGGGGGGAAGGGGTGTGGTGTGTGGGGGTGCCCAGTGGGAGGGAATAGATATGAGGAGGGACCCCATATCCAATGGGACGTGACCTTGGGCAGGCCACCTGCATTCTCCGGGCCTGTTTCCTCACCTGTTGTAAGATCACAACAGCTAACTTACAGCGGGACACGTGCTCCGTCCCCAGCACTGCCTAAGTGTATCGCACGAATATCGTTTCATCCTCACTATGTCATTTGGACTAGGAGGTATTCTCCTCATTTTACAGAAAGGGAACCTGGGGCTTACTAGGGAGCGTAAGGCCAATAAACGGGGAAGTGACAGTATAGAGACTTAAATCCTGGACTGAGTCCTAGACGGCAGTTTTTTTACTGCTGGAAACCCGAAAGCCGGTTTCCCAGCTTTCTCTAGCAAGGACACGCTCTTCCGAGGGGCCTGGTTTGGAAGCCCGGGAGGTGAGACGAACACAAGGGAGCTGCTCCTATTTTTAGCTTCTTGTTCTCAGCTGCACAGCCTGCCCAGGCCTCCTCTGCAGCGCGCCCTGCCCCCCTCCCCCCCTGGCTCTCATCTACACATGCAGGTGACTTAGGTGATCGCCAAGCGATCTGCCGCGGGAAGGCTCCCGGGCTGGGCTGGCCCGGGCGGACGGGACCACGCGGGGGCAGCGAGGACGGCGCGGAGGCCTACGGGTTGTCGACGTCATCGCGCAGCACGTTGAGGGTGTAGTACACGCGGCCGCGGAAGTAGAGGCGGTGCAGGTGCTCGGTGAGGTCCTTCCTCCAGCTCACGTACAGCAGGTTGCAGGTGAACTGGTCGAAGCTCTTCAGCTGCGCGGTGGGGGAGGCAGGGGGAGGGAGGGAAAGGCAGGATGGCTTCCTGCAGGCCCCGGCTCAGCGCTCAGACAGCATCTGCTGACCAGGCCCAGGCCGCGCTAGTGACTCTGCCCACTCAGCACTTCCTCTCGTCTAAAGCCACAAGCCACAAGCCACGGGACTTTTCCCTTCCTCACTCTCCCACATTTTCATTCCTTCACCAAACGGGGAAGGGCCTCCCAAAGGCAAGGCCCTCCGGTCCCTTTCTGCGTTACGCTGCCTTCGTCTGAGAGCAGGCGAGCCTCTGGAGGTCGGAAACAATATGTTCTATTCCATGTATGTGCTTACTCTTCTGTCCCAAAACATGGAACAGGGGCTCTGTATACACAGGTACTTACTGACCGGAGACACATCGAAAGTGCCAGAGTGGGAAGAGATGGCTTCCCTAAGAACCAAGAAGACGAGCAGTACAGCCTGGCGGAGTCCTAACAGAGCCCCGACCCTCATCACCCCCCCCCCTTATGTGGCACCTGTGTGCTGAGCATGGGGGGGGGGGGGGGGATAACAATGAGCTCAGTCTAGCCAGGGAGCAGACAATCACAGGGGCGTAGGGAGTGTTACCGCAGAGGTAAATGCAAAGCGTTAAGCACAAAGAGAAAAGGACAGAGTTTGGTGGAAGAGAAAGCTGAGGAGGACCTGAAGGTGAGGCATCTTGAAAAGGGAGCAGGCATTCATCAAGTAAGCGCGAGGTGGGGGAAGGAGGCCGTGCTGCAAGGAGACAGCAGGTGCAGAAGCTGGGAGGTGTGACGCGGAGCCTGCTGAGTCACGGCCTCGGTCCCGGAGGAAGCGCAGCTCTGGCTGCGGATCCTGAAGCAAGAGTTCCGGGAATGGAAAGGACAGCGATCACGGCGGCCAAGTGCCGAATTAGACCAGAACCTCGTGGCCTAGGCCTGCGAGCCCGAAACACTCGAGGAATTGGCCCCGTGGGCCAGCAGCGCTATCAATGTCCTACCCAGGATTTCCTAGAAAAGATTTCCTGATTCCTACTTCGTAGGGACTCAGTGACCCTGGGCGTTCCACTCACGCTAGGCTGGAGAGAGAGGGGCACAGGGAGAAGACCTTACCACGGAGTTGAGGACGATGAGCATAACGGCCAGGAATGTCAGGGTCTTAAACCCATCCAAGTCTTTGTTTCCCAGGACCCCGTAGTATTGACTGGGGATCAAGCCAACCTGGTAGATGACCAGTTGTTCTGGGGGTGGGGTGGGGGAGGAGTCAGACATCAGTGATGAGGGTTGGGGAAAGGAGTCCTTGCCTCATCAACACCCCAGAGAGGAGGAAAGGGACCCAAAACCAGGACGGCCCTCCCCCACCTCGCCTGGACTCACTTACTCACCCAGGAGGGCCACACCCAAAAGGGTCAGGAACATCAAGGCATTCTGTGATGAGCAAGAGGGAAACAAAACCTTTTGAATCTGCAGGAACCGCTGGAGAAACCGCAGATCTAATCTGGGCCTGAAGAACAGAAGGAGAAGCAGAGGAACTTAAGAGGGCGTTTGAGCCTTAGGGCAGATACCAAGCTTAGCTACACTGTTCAGGGGCCAAGGGGTTGGGAGCGTTCAATATTCAAGCCAAGCGGATGGTGGGGTGGGAACAGGGATAGAAAGAAATTTCTTTAAGTTGAATAATGCCATAAAAGGTCATTTACAGTAAAACAACAACAACAACAACATAGTTATTAATAAAGAAACTTAAGCCACATCCTCTTGATGATCATAAACAAGACAAGGAAGTCCACTTCATCAAGGATTTCAAGGTCCGGGCTGAAGGAATAAAGCAGGATAGAGAAATGAGGAAGAGGGACTAGAATGGAAGAGACTAAATTGTCATTATTTGCAGATGAGTGAACATTTACAGAGGAAACACAAGCAAATAAGTACAAACAAAATGTTGTTAACGAGAGGAATTAAGCTAGATATAGGGTTAGCATACAACTATCAAGAGCACTCTATCGCCAACTGGAAAATATAAAGAAAGTGTCATTTATAAAAGTAAGAAAAGCATAGAAAACCTATCAACTATCCAGGAATTTACTTTAAAAAAAGAATATATGAGACATTTTGGAGGAAAAACAAAAACTCTATGATAGGATGTGAAATAAAGAAGAGAGCTGGCAGGACGTAATACTATGAAGACCTTCTTTCTAACACTTAACATACCAACCAAAAACAGGACCTCTCTGAGAAACTTTATATGGAAATAGATGTCCATGAATAGTTTAGGACAATTGTGAATAGGAAAGGAGGAGGAAGAGACCCAAACCATCAGGTTATAAAGACATCATCATATATTACAGGGCTGGAGTAACAACAAAATGTGGTTGTTGTTAATACAGGAACAAAAAAAGCAATGGGGCAGGAGATGCAATGGAACAGAGACCCAGAAATACAAAAATAGACCTACGTTTGCATGGGCTCATAAGAGGATACATCACAAGAAAGGACATATCAACACTGATGAAACATGTACATGCATCCAGTACCGTTCTACAGGCCTTACATGTATGAGTCCACTTAACTGTCACAGCTGTGAGAGACAGAGACCATCTCCTGCTTTATGGACGAGGAGCTGAGGCACCTGCCCTGCCCCCAGCTGGTAAGCGGCAGCACTGGGGTTTGAACACAGGCAGCCGGGCTCTAAGAATCTGTGCTCATAACTAAGCCACCCGGCTTCTCTAATTTTTAATTAACTCATTACTTATTCATTAAAAATGGTGGAGGAAAATTCAGGTCATTACCTTAAATCATTTACAAAAATAAACTCTAACAACTCCAAATGGATTAAAAGGAAATGTAGAATATCTCAATGAAGAAAGATATAGTGGGAAGGCAATTCATTCTTTGCTTTTTTTTTTTTTTTTTAGAAAAGCAAGCAATAATTTATTGAGCACAGCAAAAGCATTCCCAGGGCAGTGAAACAAGGAAGGACATAGAAAAAGCAATAGGAGCTGAAACTGGTTTGGCTCAGTGGTAGAGAGTCGGTCTGCGGACTGAAAGGTCCCAGGTTCAATTCCGGTCAAGGGCATGTACATTGGTTGTGGGCACATCCCCGGTAGGGGGTGTGCAAGAGGCAGCTGGTCAATGTTTCTCTCTCATCGACGTTTCTAGCTCTCTATCTCTCTCCCTTCCTCTCTGTGAAATATCAATAAAAATATTTTTTTAAAAAGAAAAAAAGAAAAGAAAAAGCAATAGGAGAGCCTAGGCTGGGCTGCGTTGGTTCACTGGGAAGTCAGAGAAAAAGGAGACGGGTTCAGGGGGTTCGCCTGGGATGAGCTGCTGCTGACCACTGCTTCCCTGGTTGCAAGTCTCATGTGGGAAATGGAGAATGGGAAGGGGATGGCACAGGCATGCTCCCTGGAACAACAGAATGCTGGGAATTCTTTTTTTCTTTTTTTAATATATGTTTACTGATTTCAGAGAGGAAGGGAGAGGAAGAGAGTGATAGGAACATCAGTGATGAGAATCACTGCTTGGCTCCCTTCTGAATGCCCCCCACTGGGGGGATTGAGCCTGCAACCCGGGCATGTGCCCTTCAGTCTGTAGACCAATGCTCTATCCACTAAGCCAGTGTTTCCCAAACTTCTCTCATGATGAGAATCACCTGGTGGAGTTCTTAAAATACATATTCCCGAATCCCAACTAAGAAGTGCTAAGCTAGAGTTTTTGGGAACATATAGGTAAAATTGAATTTTGGGAACATATTGAATTTTACCTATATATTCCCAAAAATTCTAGTTTAGCACTTCTTAGTTGGGATTCAGGAATCTGTATTTCAACAACTCCACCAGGTGATTCTCATCATGAGAGAAGTTTGGGAAACACTGCTAGACCAAAGGGTCCCAGGTTCAATTCCAGTCAAGGGCACGTACCTTGGTTGCCAGCTCCTCCCCAGCCCAGGGCCCTGGTCAGGGCCTGTGCAGGAGGCAACCAATCGATGTGTTTCTCTCACATCGATGCTTCTCTCTGTCTTTCCCTCTCTTTCACTCTCTCTAAAAATCAATGGAAAAATATTCTCGGGTAAGGATTAACAAAAAGAGAGAAAATGCTTAATATATGTAAATTAACACAATGGGATTCCACCTTACACTCGATAAACAACAAAAATCCAAATAATATCAAACATTGGCGGGGGCAAGAGGGTTGGAGATGAACGGGGGAGATATGGGGGAAACAGAGACCTTGAGTCAATGCCCTCGGGAAGCATAACCTGGTGTGACCATTCCAGAGAACAATTTAGTAGAACAGGTCTGACCCAGCATGGGATAGATAATCCAGAGAAAGCCACCCCTACCCACAGGAGACAAGCGCCGGTATGGCTTGTGGTGGCTGAAAGTTGGAAGCAGGTCCTGGCCGGGTAGCTCAGTTAGCTACGGTGTGCTGCATCAAGGTTGCAGGTTCGATCTTCCACAAGGGCACATAGAAGAAGCAACCAATGAATCAGTGAATGCAAAAGTGGAAAAATAAATCAATGTCTCTCTCTCTTAAAAAAAAAAAAAAAAAAAAAAAGGAAGCCATCGAAGTGCCTGCCCATCACTAGGAGAATGTATAATAAGCAAAATGAGATCTACTGCACTCAGGTGTACCCAGAGGTGAAACCTAGATTGTACTACAGCATATATGATCTCAAAAACACGATTTTGGGGTAAACAGTTTTCCAAAAACTCACGGCGTCTTATCACTTCTATGAATTCCAAACCACTATTTTGCTAGGTAACCTATATGCAAACCTATGAAAAGGGGGCTGTAAAGACACTCCCGTAAGAGACACCAGAGAGTGTGTGTCTCAGAAGGGGAGAGAAAGGGGTTTGAGACTAAGGAACGAAAGATGGTAAATAAAACACGGGCCACCGTGTGCCAAGAACTGGGCAGTTGAGCGAACAACTCAATGCTGTGCACTCGAGGTGCAAGAAACGCAGGGAGGGAGGGAGGAGAGAAAGAGCCGGCTCCCCGGGAGAGGACCCCACACCCTGGCTGCAGGGGATGGCAGGAGCGCGGAGCTGGGGGGGCGCCTGCGGGTCCCCGCGGAGGTGGGCGCGCCTTCGGGCGGCGGCTCTCCAAGCGCCGCGCACGAGAGCGGAGCCCCTTCCCCACACGGCCCCGGGTGGGCCGCCCAGAGGCCCGACCCTCCTCCCCAGCCGCCCTGCTCACCTGGCGCCAGCCCCCGGCGCGGGCCCTCGAACCGCCATGACCCAGATCCCGACCCACCCCGGAGCTCCGCTGCCCCGGCGGCGTCGGGTCGGGTCGGATCGGGCAGAGTCCGGGGAGCACAGAACGCAGGACCGCCCACCGAGGGGCGGGGCCCCGGCGACCACAGAGACGGGCGGATAGAGGGGACACCGCCGCTCCCGGAAGCGGCCGATTTCTCTAAAAGAACCATAGAGCGCTGAGCATCCCGTTCTGTCGACCCGGCGGGCTAGAGCGCCCTTTGTGGGTGTGGGAGGTTTCACCCTTTGACAAGAGGTAGCCAAGAAATGGGACTGAAGTATCTTACAAGTATTTTAGATTCTGAATGTAGGAGGCGTTTCATGCATTCTTCCAAAGAAGCCGTAGTGATCTTTTAACAACATCAATCAGACTTGAGATTGCAGTTAGAATAAAATCCAAGGGTTTTCATGGCCTAAGTAATCAGGTTCTCCTCGGGTCTGCATTAAACGTTTCCTCCACGTTGTTTCCTCTCCAGGGTCTTTGCAACTACAGTTGTCTCGCCCTGGATCACTCTTCCCCTCACGCCTGAACTTTTTCATGACTGGCTCTCTCATTAGTGCAATAGTCATCGCTCACCTTACCTAGAAGGTGCTGCCCAGCTCCATCATTCCCTATTTATTACAATACGTTTTTATTTTCTTCACAATATTTATCATTGAAATTATCTTGTTTCCTTGCGTATTGTCTTCCTCTATAAGAACAATCTTCGTGAGTGAAGTTTGACTATGGCTTGCTCATTGCTGTTGTATTCCTGTACCTAGTGTCCACCCTCAAGAAAGAAAATACCGCCGGAGCTGGTTTGGCTCAATGGATGGATCGTCGGCCTGCAGACTGAAAGGTCCCAGGTTCGATTCCGGCCAAGGGCATGTACATTGGTTGCGGGCACATCCCCGGTAGGGGGTGTGCAAGAGGCGGCTGGTCGGTGTTTCTCTCTCATCAATGTTTCTAGCTCTCTATCTCTCTCCCTTCCTCTCTGTGAAATATCAATAAAATATATTTTAAAAAAAAAATACCTGCCCCATCTTCCATTCTCATGCAAATGAAGATCCAAAATTCTCATAGTTTGTAGGGCTCCTAGTGGCTGTTGTGCTCAAAAATTAAACACACACACACACCATCACCACCACCACCACCAGAAAAACCAGAGCCCAGCAGCCATTTCCAAACAGGGGCCTCTTAACACAAGCCCCACTTGAGGGGGAAGCCTACCCTAAGCTGTCTGACATTTGCACTGGCCCCGGGTGCTGCTCATTGGCTCCAATGCGCGCGCGCGCGCACACACACACACACACACACACACACACTAATAAAAATTAAAGGAAGAGAAAAATAGTAAAAAAAAAAACCCAAAAGTAAATAAATAACCAAAAAATAAACAAAACAAAAAACGTTTAACTCCTTAATATCCAATAGCCTGTGTTCAAATTTCTAATTGTCTCATGATCATTTTTTTAAAATAAAAAATAAAATCAGGCTTCAAACGAGGTCCACACATTGCAGTTGATCAATACATCTTTTGAGACTCTTTTTAAAATATATATATATTTCAGAGAGGAAGGGAGAGGGGAGAGATAGAAACATCAATGATGAAAGAGAATCATTGATTGGCTGCCTTCTGCATGCCCCCTACTGGGGATCTAGCTGACAATCCTGGGCATGTGCCCTTGGCCAGAATCAAACCTTCAGTCCACAGGCTGATGCTCTATCCACTGAGCCAAACCAGCTAGGGCTTAGGACTGTTTTAATCCATAGATTCTTCCTCCATCACTTTAGACCAACTACCATCATCTCTTTCTTGTCCTGCAAAAACCTCCTTACTGCATTCTTGCTTTAATCCAGTTTCCCCCAGGCAGGAGGATCTGCAAAAATGTAAACCAGATTAACATCTCCCTTGAACCCTTCAGTGGTTCAAAAGGCTCTAGTGCCCTGGCTTTACCTACCCTGTTTCCCTGAAAATAAGACAATGTCTTATATTAATTTTTGCTCCCAAAGATGCCCTAGGTCTTATTTTCAGGGCATGTCTTGTTTTTCCATGAAGAAGAATACGGTACACATTTATTGTTAAATGAAAACAAAGGAAATTTATTACCTGTATAAGGCACGGTAGTACGGTAGTTGTCAACACAAACCAGTGAATCCTACAGTATCAAGAATTTACTCATTTATTCAATGACAATCATGTCATCATCTTCTGGAACATCATCATAACAATCCAATTCCTGAATTTCCTGGTGAATTTCTTGTGACTCCATTTCTTTCAGAATCAGTGAACCAAATCTCTCATGTTTAGCAATAGCACTGTCTTTAAATGAGTACTTCTTGTCAAGGTAGCCTGCTCTCAGTGCATTTGCAATGCAACTGTCAGTGATTTTCTCCCATGAATTCTTCACCCAAGTCACAACTTCTTGCAGTTTAGGTTTCACAAAGTTTCCACGCTGATTTCTCTCCATTCACACAGCAGTGACGTCAGGACTCCGCGTAACGTCACTGGTTGCTAGACGCCAGCCGGGGCGGCCCTAGCGACCAGTTTATGGTAAATTAATTTTCATTCTGAGACAGAGCCTGGGGGCCTTATTTTCAGGGGGATGCCTTATATTTCACTCAGAAGGAAAACTGTAAGTAGGTCTTATTTTCGGAGGATGTCTTATTTTTGGGGAAACATAGTACCATTCCAATTTCTTTAGGAAACCCTCTCTATGAAGAACTTTATTATTCCTTCCCATAGCACCCCATTTTTTCTCCCGATAGCTCTTATTATAGCTTGTTATTATAGTTTCATTTTGTGTGTTTACTTCAGGAATGCCAATCCTGGCTGGTGTGGCTCAGTGGTTGAATATCACCTATGGACCAGGAGGTCATGGTTCAATTCCCAGTCAGGGTATATGCCCAGGTTGCAGGCTGGATCCCCAGTGTGGGGTGTGCAGGAGGTAGCTGATAAATGATTCTCTCTCATCATTGATGTTTCTTTCTCTCCCTCTCACTTCCTCTCTGAAATCAATAAAAATATATGTTTTTAAAATGCCATGCCCATTATGTTCATTGCCACTGTATGTCCATTGTCTGGAAGCACTTAGTAAGGGCACAATAAATATCTGTTGAACAAATATGAGCTAGACCGGTGGTCAGCAAACTCATTAATCAACAGAGCCAAATATCAACAGTGTAACAATTGAAATTTCTTTTGAGAGCCAAATGTTTTAAACTTAAACTTCTTCTAACGCCAGTTCTTCAAAATAGACTCGCCCAGGCCGTGGTATTTTGTGAAAGAGCCACTCAAGGGGCCAAAGAGCAACATGTGGCTCGAGAGGGGCAATTTGCTGACCACAGAGCTAGACAATTTCTATTCTCAAGAAGCACACAGTCTACTTTCTCTGCTCATACTGTTTTCTACTAGGACTAAGCTTCTCCAGATACTGGAATTATGGGCTACTTACTCACTCTCATATATAAACAAATTGGTTAAGAAAAAAAAAAAAGAAAAAAGAAATTCATTCAGTAATGACTACCAAATTTTATTTTCTTAAAAATATGTTTTTATTGATTTTTAGAGAGAGGAAGGGGGAGAGAGAGAGAAACGATGGCTCTGATGCCTCCTACATGCCCCCTACTGAGAATTGAGCCTACCACCCAGGGTGGATTACTAGTTCCTGGCGTACAGATGGTGTTCATTGCCTTTTGAAAATGAATGAAGCTACTCCCCTGACCCCGGGTTCCCTGTATATAAAATTAAGATGGCATCACAGTTTATGGCTGTCATGAGAAATTCTCCAAAAGGATGAAACTGTGTAAAAATGTTACCAATTCAAAGTCTATGTGTCCAACACATCAAAGGTCAATATTCAAACTGTCAGAGTTCAGCCCTAGACAGATTGGCTCAGTGGATAGAACATCGGCCTACAGACTGAAGGGTTTTGGGTTTGATTTCAGTCAAGAGCATGTACCTCGGTTGCAGGCTACTCCCCAGCTCCGACCAATTGCTGTGTTTCTCTCACATCAGTATTTCTCTCTGTCTTTCCCTCTGTCTTCCACTCTCTCTAAAAAATCAATGGAAAAATTTCCTCGGGTGAGGATTAAAACAAACAAAAAAATCCTGTCAGAGTTCATTGGAGAACATGGGCCTTAGGGCTTTTTCCAATCAGTCTTAAGAGAGCCCATAATTCAGGCTTCTTTTATGTCAGGGGGAGGGAGAATGAGTGGGGCTAGATGAATGCAGACATCTAGGTACCAACCGAGATCCAAGGAAGAGCATGCAGAATCTCTAAATCTCTTTGTTCCCAGTCCATTGACCCCTGCTGATCTGGGTCCAGTCTTGAGGATCTTGCAAATTTTTGACAGACAGTCATTATTTTGTACAGATTCCCCCACCTCTTCTGGAGAGGCACCTTCTGGCAAGGAGCTGTTCTTACAAAACCTCAAAGCTCAGGCAGAATTCCTCTAATGAACAGATCTATAACAGAAGCTATTGGCCTGGAGGCCAAAAGAAAAATGCAGGCTAGGGTTAAGATAAGAGCCGAAGAAAGCCAGTATTTCACTCTGCTACAAAAATGCTCAACAGTAACCACGTAATCTGAAATTTATCCTCTGGGCTGACCTGGTCTGAACACCTGCATTATCACTGGTTCAAAAGCCATGGCAGCTTCCACATGTGAGACCAGCATGTAAAATGTGTTTCCAGACTAAAGGAGTGTCAGGGTGAACTACCTATCCTTAACCTCTCCGGCTTGGACATGTGTTCTGCAATATATGTTGTTACAAGCCTTTCCCCATAGCTTGGAGCAGACAGCTGGCGCCTGCAGAAGCAAGATAAGATGAAACAGGCTTCTCTTGGCCAACCTCTGCACCCTCCTCCCTGACTCCCCGACCGACTCCTGCCCTCCCCTCTGCTTGACCTACTGGTTCACCTACATCCTGACTCTTTACTGCATACTTCTCCTCTACATGAGAGAACCTAACTATCCCCTCAGGGCTGACAGCGGCACACTGGTCTCAGCCCGCTGTGAGAGAATGAAATAGAATTTCTTAAACTCTCACAACGTCCCTTGGCCTGGCTCCTTTCTTTCAGTGTGGACGCAACAAGGAGGTCAGAGCAGGAGGAAGAAAGTTGTTAGCTACGCAGATGCCTGCTGTCAAGTCTGAAACCATCTGGGCCTGTTCCGACTCCAGAAGTCAATCCTTTAGAAAGATGGTGCCCCTGAGCTACATGCTTATTAAAAAGTTGGAGCCTTTTTATTAGAAATAACTCAAGGACACCCTGGCTAAAAGTAGTATCTGGGCCTGGGAAAGTTTCCCCTCACCTCTTTACTTCTTCTGACTCCCCTCACCCCTTTTATTTCTCTGCCTGGTTGAATAATTCAAGTGGCATACAGCAGAAATACATACAAGATACATTAGAGGAGAGAAATAAAAATTTAATATGTACACACTAGAGGCCCTGTGCATGAAATTCATGCACAGGAAGGGTCCTTTGGCCTGGCCAGCAATCAGGCCAATCGGGGGCTTCTGGCTGCTGGCCTGGGCCTTCCTTTGTTCCGTGCCTCCCCCTGGTGGTCAGCGCACATCATAGTGAGTGTTCAAACTCCCAGGCGAACTCCAGAGGGGACACTTTGCATATTAACCTTTTATATATATAGATGGGAAGTTCATATAAGCATGGGAATTCCAAAGACAGTGAGGAAAATTAGATATACACCTCATTTTGGACTAAGGAAGGGAGATAGCCAAAACCGGTTTGGTTCAGTGGTAGAGCATTGGTTTTTGGACTGAAAGGTCCCGGGTTCGATTCCGGTCAAGGGCATGTACATTGGTTGCGGGCACATCCCCGGTATGGGGTTTGTAAGAGGCAGCTGGTCGAGATTTCTCTCTCATCGATGTTTCTAGCTCTCTATCTCTCTCCCTTCCTCTCTGTAAAATATCAATAAAATATATTTTTTTAAAAGGAAGGGAGATAGACAATTCATAGGTAAAAGAGAAAGAATAAACATTTGGTAAACAATTTCTTGTAGGGCCCCCTAGAATCAATGGAACAAAAGGGGATCTGACAGAACAGACTCTTGCTTGGACCCTCCCTGGCAGCCACATTCCAGGGAGATTCTTTCCCAACACCCACAGCTGTGAAGAGCTGCCCATGGTGGCAATGAGAATTCATTCAACATTCAGTAAGTGTTTACTGAGCATCTGCTCGGTATATGCCAGGCAGTGGTGCTAGGGATACAGCAGTTTCAAAACAAAGTCCCTATCCCCACAGACCTTAAGCAGATACATACAATTAACAGGTAAAATGGTATTAAATATGTCCTAGTGCTAGAAAACGTTATAGAGGGCATTACAGGTTGCGTCTTCTGGCGTGCACACTCAATGCTGATAGAGAATGCTCTTGGATCACCTCTGTGTCCCAGCAGCTGGGCATGAAGTCCTTCATTGAAAAGGGGGATCTGGGCTATACATCTCCATGTCCACCACACAGGATGTAGAGAGAGGGATGGGTGCCAGTGCTCCTTGAGATAGGGTACTCAGGAAAGACCTCTTTGAGGAAGTTTAAACAGAAAACCTGGGTGAAGTGAGGGAAGGAATCACGAGATTCTGAAGGATAGCATCTACACTAATAAAAGAGTAAGATGCAAATTGACTGTACCTTTGTGACACCCACCAGCCAATCAGGAGTGAGTATGAAAATTAATCCAACAAAGATGGTGGGTTAATTTGCATATGCAGGCACCAAGCACTAAGGGTGGGGTGGGATGCTTGCATCATCACCATGGTGACAAGGCAGGCATTCTGCACCGCCCCACCCCCTCCAGGCCTCTGGGCAGCGTGGGAAGTTGGAAAGATGGCTCTGGGCTGGAGCAAAAACGCAGCTCTGGCCGGAGTGAAGGTGGTGGTGGCAGCCAAGGGAAGGAAGGCCCATTCTTAGATGAATTTTTGTGCATCGGGCCTCTAGTTCTAAATAAATGGAACAGCAAGTGCAAGTGCCCCAGGAGGGAATGTTCTCAACATGTTCGAGGAACAGCAAAAAAAAGTCAGCTTGATTGTAGTGCAATGATCAGGGAGAAGGGATGGAAATGAGCAAGGGCCAGGCCAGGTAATGCAGGGTCTTGCCCACCTTCTCAAGGGAACTGGGGTGAAAACAAAAGTGACAAGAAAAAAATTGACAAGATTTGGTTTCCGTCTTTAAAAGGCTACTCTGGTTGCTGCTGTGTGGAGCAGGAAGAGCTAGAATGGAGGTAGGGAAACCAATTAGGAGGCTATTCTGGTATTTCAGGTAAGAGATAATAATTGCTGAGATGATGGCATGGTAGCTGTAGAGAAGTTGTTCATAACCTGGGTGCTTATGCCCATACCTTCTTCACACCCCTCCTTCCCCAACCCATTCAGGGACATTTAACAATATCTGGGTATGGTTTTGGCTGTTACAATTGATGGATGTTACTAGCATAGGGGGTAGAGGCCAGGATGTTGCTAAGCATCCTACAACAATGCACAGGATAGGCCTCACAACAAAGAGTTACCTGGTTCAAAATATCCAAAGTGCTGAAGCTAAGAAAACTTGCTCTAAAGGAAGTGAAAATTATTAGATTTGGGATATATTTTAAAACTAGAGCCAACAGGATTTGAGTTTGGATGTGGGGAATGAGAGAAAGAGGAATCAAGAATGATTCTAGCTGAAACTGGTTTGGCTCAGTGGATAAAGTGTCAGCCTACGGACTGAAGGGTCCCAGGTTTGATTCCTGTCAAGGGCATGTATCTTGGTTGTGGCACATACCCATAGGGGGTGTGCAGGAGGCAGCTGATCAATGTTTCTAGCTCTCTATCCCTCTCCCTTCCTCTCTGTAAAAAAAAAAATCAATAAAAAAATATATTTTAAAAAAGAGTGATTCTAAGTGTTTGGGGATGAGCAACAGAGTGAATGATGCTACCATTCATTGAGATGGGGACTCTGGGGGAAGAACGGATTCTGGGTGGGGGTTTGGGGGTAAGTCAAAGTTACATCTGAGATGCCCATTGGATATCTGATGGTGACGTTACATGGGCAACTGGCTGTTTGGGTCTGGAGTTCAGGGGAGCTGTCTGAGCTAGAGTTGTAAATGTGGGAATCAGAAGGAAGGTGGGGTTTTAAATCAGGAGCGTGCAGGAGATCACCTAAAGAATGAATGAAGAGAGAGAAGCAATGAGGACTGAGCACTGTGGGACTTCAACATCTAGTGGAAGGACCAGGAGAGGAGGAGGAAGAGCCGGCAAAGGAGCTGATGAAGGAGCAGCAGGGAGGAAGGAGGAGACCCAGGCAGGAGAGTGTGGGCTTCTCCCACAAGAAACATGGCCAGATCGATTGACAGTGTTGAATCGCTCATGCACAGGATAGCCCTCACAACAATAACGCAGAGGATATCCCTCTGTAATCTGAGGGTTGCAGATGAGACTGAGAATTGACTGCTGAAATTGCTTTGTACAAAGCAGGTTCCATGGAGCGGGTTCAGGAGAGAGAAAGAAGCGAGGAAGTGGAAATAAGGGCTACAGGCAATTCTTTCAAAGAGTTGTGCCATAAAAGGGGGACAGGCCGAAACCGGTTTGGCTCAGCAGATAGAGCATCGGCCTGCGGACTGAAAGGTCCCAGGTTCAATTCCGGTCAAAGGCATGTACCTTGGTTGCAGGCACATCCCCAGTAGAAGGTGTGCAGGAGGCAGCTTATCGATGTTTCTAACTTTCTATCCCTCAATAATTTTATTGATTTTTTATAGACAGGAAGGGAGAGGGATAGAGAGTTAGAAACATCAATGAGAGAGAAACATCGATCAGCTGCCTCCTGCACACCTCCTACTGGGGATGTGCCTGCAACCAAGGTACATGCCCTTGACTGGAATCGAACCTGGGACCTTTCAGTCCGCAGGCCGATGCTCTATCCACTGAGCCAAACCAGTTTCAGCAAGAGATAAGTCTTATTCATCTTTCTACCCCTGGCTGGTCAGCAAAACAGGCACTCAAACAATAAATATTTGTCAAGGAGTGAAGTAGATGGATAATTGAATGAATGTAAAGGGTTAACTAGGAATATTGGAAGCCACCAGACAGATGGATACGGGCATCTAAATTACAAGCTGGATACATACAAAATTCCTCTCAAAATTTAGAGTGCAAAGAAATCCCTGAGAAATGAGGGTTAAAAGGTGAGGATGTTTGTTAAGGAGCCTCCGGTCCCAGAAATCTAAGTGTTAGTACAAGAAATTTATTCTCTTTCCAAAGAATCCCATGAAAGTACTCCATGGTCCCCACTGGAAGGCCAGGGAATCAGAACACTTGGATTCTAGTCCATATTCCCCACTTACCATCAGGATGGGGTTGCCGGATAAAATACTGCATGAAGTCTGGCCAGTGTGGCTCAGTGGTTGAGCATCAACCTATGAATCAGTTGGTAATAGTTCGATTCCTTGTCAGGGAATGGTTTGATTCCTGGTCAGGGCATATGCTGGAGTTTTGGGCTCGATCCCTATTAGGGTGTGTGCAGGAGGCAGCCTATCAGCGATTCTCTCTCATCATTGCCGTTTCTATCTCTCTCCCTCTCTGCGTTCCTCTCTCTGAAATCAATAAAAAAAACATATTGTAAAAAAAAATACTGCATGCAATATTTGAGACAGTAATTCTTTAGTATAGCATGTTTATATAAAATTCAAGTTTAACTGGGGTGCTGTATGTTTATCTGCTCAATCTGTCAACCTTCCAGCTGGGTGGCCTTGGTCAAGCGGCATTGTAACTCCTTGTGGCTTCAGTCTCCTCATCTATAAAACGGAGAACTGCGACCTTGTTGATTGTCATGAGGATTAAATAAGATGTTCACGTAAAGTGCTTCACCATCAAATGGCACATGGTAAGTGCCCAGTAAGTGAGCTAGTAAAAATTCATAACATGTATTTCTCTACTAGAGCATGAAAATACAATCCATCAAATTAGATTTATGCACAGCTTCTCAGAAATGCCTAACTTAAACGGCCGGTTACTGTGAGTCTGGGCAGCTGGCTGGGATGGTGGGGTAGAAAGAGCATGAACCCACCTGTCCTGGGCCCCAAAGAGAAGGTTCACGGAGGACTTCCAAACTCTCATCCAGCCGCTAATTTCGCAGTCCGATCTTCCAGTTTCTCCAAAGCAGCAAACCAAAAAAAAAAAAAAAAAGGGATGTGATTCTTGCAGAAACCAGTAGGGTGTGTAAGTGTGCATTTTGGGTAGGACTGGGGTATTCTAGTATCTGGTCAAACAGGACCAGCTGCCGGTTTTCTCGTTTTATTTAGAAAACAGTGGAGGCCCTGAGAAAGCCCTGGGAGTGCCCTGGTCAAGGGGAAAGTGAGGTCCCCACAACTGCGGAGTGAGTCAGCCTGTACAGCACCAGTCCCTAGGCAGGGGTGGGCAAACTTTTTGACTCGAGGGCCACAATGGGTTCTTAAACTGGACCAGAGGGCTGGAACAAAAGCAACCTGACCATGCTGGCACTCTCATCTTGGGCTGCTGGTGAAGGAGCGGAGGGGAGAGCAAGAGAACCCTCCGCTCTTTGGGCTCTGCGGGCCGGATAGAACAGTCGAACGCCTGGATCAGGCCCACGGGCCGTAGTTTGCCCACGGCTGCACTAGGGGCAGGTCTGGGCCTACACTGTGTAGGAAGAGAGAGACACTGAATGATGAAAGACACTGAATGGCAAAAGCAAGACACAGACCAAGACAAAATATTTACAAATTGTGCCCTAATCAGTTTGGCTCAGTGGATAGGGTGTCGGTTTGCGGACTGAAAGGTCCCAGGTTCGATTCCGGTCAAGGGCATGTACATTGGTTGCGGGCACATCCCCAGTGGGGAGTGTGCAGGAGACAGCTGATCGATGTTTCTCTCTCATCGATGTTTCTAACTCTCTATCCCTCTCTTCCTCTCTGTGAAAAGTCAATAAATACATTTTTTAAAAAATGCTAAACATCAACTCAGCATTTCATCTGTACAAAACTTGAGAAGTAGGAAAAAGTAGTATTCCCACTTTACCGAAAGAAACTGTGGCTCCGAAAAGTTACTGACTCGCTTGGAATCCACTCAGCTGGGAAGAGCAGATCAGGGTTGGGGCCGGCGTTTCCTCTCCCCACACGGGTTTTTCTAGGACTTCAGTCCAAGTAACATCCAATGCTCAAGATGGTGCGTTGGAGAAGGCCCTGGAAGGCCTCCACTCAGCCAAAGAGAACTGGAAACGCAAGAACCAGCAAGCAAAACCCTCCGAAACGCAAGCAACCTTGGCTGTAGGCCTGGGGAAGTGGAGTGCGTTGGCAGAGATGGGGATAAGGAAGGCCGCTGAGGGGGGTGGGGAGGGGGATCCAGTTCATGGCCACATCCTAAGCGGAATGGGGTCTGGCCGCCCTGAGAGTTCACAGCTTTCGAGGCTGGGACCGAAGGAATTTGTTTGTCAAACAGAACTGCACGCTGAGTTGCAATTCCCATTTCTAAACTTTCCGGCCGAAGTCCGCAGCGCTCCCTCGCATTCTCACACCTGCCGGCAGCAGGGGCTCCCATGAAAGGACCAGCTCCACCGATTCCGGCCCTGCCCCCACCTTTCACAAAGCTGAGCGCTGGGACCAAAGGCGCCCGGGGCTGGGGCTCCTTCCTCCAGCCCCTGCCAGCTCGGGGGAGCGCCAGACAGCTGGAGCCGAGCCCCACGCCGCACCATTTGCATTTCTTACAGCACCCCCTCCCCCTGCTCTCCCTCCCTCATGGCCAAGGCCAGGGCCCTCCTCGTTCCCTGGAAGTCGAGGTAGTGGCCCACCAAACGCCGGATAGCTGGGCTGCAGAGATACCCAGAGGGGCAGGCCTCCCGCCCCTGCAGCCGCAACGGGAAGTTGCTTCCCTGTCCTTTGTGATTCTGATTCCAGGCCCCACACGGCGGCTGCCAGGTAGGAAGCTGGTCCCTATCCTTCCTGAATGGCTCCCTAACCCACTGACAAATGCAGCTACTATTTATTGAGCGCCTACTGCGTGCCAGGGACAGGGCTGGATGCCTTTGCATCTGTTCCCTCGTTTCAGTCTCACAACAACCCCGGGTGAAGTAAGCATGAGCTCCCTTATCCCCATGAAGAAAGAGGCTCAGAGGGGAGAGGCTCACCCCAATGTTCTCTACCCAGTGTTTCCCAAGTGTGGTACGCGTACCCCCGGGGGTACGGGAAGAGTGTGGTGGGGGTACGCGTGGCACCGGGGTTTGGTGGGGATATGCACTGCCCCGTGCTTAGCGGCGTTCTCATGAGTCAAGTCAATTTCATCCTTCTCATTGATCCAAATAAATGTTATTTATAATATAACGTCTATTTGTGTTTTATTATGAATAATTTTATTTTTCATTTATTATTATTTTGTGTATGTACCAAAAAAAAGAAAAATAAATATATTTTTGATTGTTATTAAAATACATCCTTTTTTTTGACGAGGCGTACTCAGCGTTTCAAAAATTATAGGGATACACATTCGTCAAAAGTTTGGGAAACACTGCGTGACACGGTCAGCTGGCGATCGGCTGTCAGCAGCAGTGCCAGGATATGAACCCAGGTCTCCTCCCCCCCTTCCCGTCCCAGCCCCCCTTTGAGTGTGAGTCTGAGGACTGACTGGGCAACTCCTACCTCAAACTCTTGCAGCACAACAACCCAGTCCCTGCGGTTTACCTGTTTGCCAACCGGCTCCAAAATCGGACAGGCCATCATCATCCCGACCTTTCCGATCCCCGGGGCGGGGCCCACTGGGGCTCCCGGGCCCTCCTGGGCGTCCTGGAGCGGAAACCTACGTTTCGTTTCAAATACTAATGCAGCAGGGCAGCCCGGGGAAGGGACAGGGGTTCCTGGGAGAAGCTCTGGCCAGACTCGGGCCTGGCTCGGATTTGCTGCTCCCTGTGGACTGCAGTGGTGCGCCTCCTCTATCTGCATCGGCCTCCCAAAGCGCTCCCAACTTCCTAGGTTTGGGGCCAACACGACCAAAGGCACCCCGTGGAGAAGAAGGAAACCTGAACCCTGGCCAGCTCCAGCTTTAGATAGAAAGTCCAGATACGACCATGGAGAAAGTCATAGTCCAGCCCTTGACCCAGAGGGCCCAGTGGGTCCCGACCCGCTTTGGCTGCAAGAACTCCACGCACGCGCCCAGCAAAGGACCACACAACGCGCTTCCTTTGTTCATTTGCCAAGACACAGAAATAAAGACGTGAGAGTGAACATACTTACCTGCACATTATGGTCTTTGACTAAGCAACCCCACTTTGTGAATCTTACAGAAATGGTTTTTACGCATG
The DNA here is from genome assembly GCA_963924515.1 of Vespertilio murinus. Classification (NCBI taxonomy): domain Eukaryota; kingdom Metazoa; phylum Chordata; class Mammalia; order Chiroptera; family Vespertilionidae; genus Vespertilio; species Vespertilio murinus. The sequence continues at coordinate 196,914,420 of OZ004704.1, forward strand.
CAAACGTGCCTCCTACACGTTGCTCGTAATACTGAAAAACCGGACACAGCCTAAATGCCCAGCGGCAGGGGCTGCTTATGCTATTGAATATCCCTGCAAGAAAATAGCCTGCAGCCGCCAAAAGATACGGGGTAATTTTACATGCATTGACAAGGGGAGAGATCCATGACATATTACTGTGCGAAAGAAAAGAAGCAAATAGCAAAACAGTATATAAACGTCATGTCATTTTTGCAGCTGTAAAAAAGAAGGATCTCTTGCCCTTGGAGGTAGCAGGAAGGGACCTGGAGAGCATCATGCTAAGAGAAATAAGCCAGTCAGAGAAAGACAAGTATCACATGATCTCACTTACGTGTGGAATCTAATGAACAAAATAACCTGATGAACGGAAAAGATGCAGAGACATTGAAGCATGGAATGAACTGATCTATTTCAGGGGGAAGGGGGCGGGGGTGGATAAGCAGGAAGAGATTAACCAATGAACTTCTATGCATATATGCATAGCCCATGGACACACAATAGTGGGGGTTGGGGGGTTGGGGAGGAAGGCCTGGTGAGCAGCCAACCTGAGAAATAATACCTTAAAGAAACAGAAGGAGCCGAAACCGGTTTGGCTCAGTGGTAGAGCATCGGTCTGCGGACTGAGGGGTCCCGGGTTTGATTCCGGTCAAGGGCATGTACAGTGGTTGCAGGCACGTCCCCGGTGAGGGGTGTGCAGGAGGCAGCTGGTCAATGTTTCTCTCTCATTGACATTTCTAGCTCTATCTCTCCCTTACTCTCTGTAAAATATCAATTAAAAAATATATTTAAAAAAAAAGAAACAGAAGGAAGGAAAGATTGATTCTGAAAGGAAAATGAGGTTGTAAACTTTATATGAAATCTGCCTGGCTGGCGTGGCTCAGTGGTTGAGCATTAACCTAGGAACCAGGAGGTCACGGTTTGATTCCCAGTCAGGGCACATGCCTGGGTTGCGGGCTCTATCCCCAGCGGGGGCTGTGCGGGAGGAGACAGCCAATGGTTCTCTCTCGTCACCGATGTTTCTGTCTCTCTCTCCCTCTTCCTCCCTCTCTGCAATCAATACAAGCATATTTAAAAAAGAAATCTAAACATACATTATCTGCCCTGCTCTTTTGGGAGAAGAAAGGCCTGAAATTATCACTAGTCTGTAAGCACTGAGGCAGTTGACATATAGCCCTGAGTGATACCAAAGTTTCTGATGATCTCTAAGGTGTTCTAGAAGTCTTGACCTCTTGGCTTTAGGAGGTCAAGTCTTCAAAGGCAGAACGTAAAGAGATGGTGTTGCTGCCGAGTTCTGAAAGACACGGGCCACCACTTTGTTAGGAAACTGGGAGCACAAACAAAGCCCTTTACACAGTCCTGACGCTGCAGAGGCCACTCAATAGACAATAGATTATTCATTTTTCTTTAAAAAAATTTTTTTTATTGGCCGAAACCGGTTTAGCTCAGTGGATAGAGCGTCGGCCTGCAGACTGAAAGGTCCCAGGTTGCATTCCGGACAGGGGCATGTACCTTGGTTGCGGGCACATCCCCAGTAGGGGGTATGCAGGAGGCAGCTGATCGATGATTCTCTCTCTCTCATCGATGTTTCTAACTCTCTATCCCTCTTTCTTCCTTTCTGTAAAAAATTCAATAAAATATATTTTAAAAATATTTTATTGATCGTTTACAGAAAGAAAGGGATAGAGAGTTAGAAACATCGATGAGAGAGAGAGAAATATCGATCAGCTGCCTCCTGCACACCCCCTACTGGGGATGTGCCCTGAACCAAGGTACGTGCCCCTGACTGGAATCGAACCCGGGACCCTTCTGTCTGTAGGCCGATGCTTTACTCACTGAGCCAAACTGGTGAGGGCAGCTTATTCATTTCTGAGTGGGTAAGCTCAGATGATCTTAATGTCTGCTGAACACCAGGCACATTTACTACCTGGTGCCGTGTCATCCTCCCAAACAAGCCCTGGATATTCCATTTTATAGATGAGGAATCTGGAACTCACCTGGGTTAGCATTTTTGTCAGAAACAAGAATTAAAAGCTAGTTCTGGCCTGGCTGGTGTAGCTCAGTGGTGGAGTGTCGACTTATGAACCAGGAGGTCACAATTCGATTCCCGGCTGGGGCACATGCCCAGGTTGCAGGTTCAATCCTCAGTGTGGGGCTTGAGGAGGCGGCCGATCGGTGATTCTCTCACCATTGATGTTTTTATCTCTTTCTCCCTCTCCCTTCCTCTCTGAAATCAATAAAAATATTTTTTTAAAAAGAAAAAGAAAAGCTAGTTTTGCCCAACTTCAAATTCCACATTCTGCTTACCACACTGTCACTTCTTAGGGACGTTTGGGGCGGGGAGCTAACTGTTACGTTAGGCCCTCATGTCGGACTCACTCTTTAGACCACCAACGAAGGGAGTGCACTGCTGAAGTCATCTGGGATCTCTCCGCTTAGAGATGACGGGACATCGTCAAAGATGGTGCCCATAGGCGGTTCTGGAAGGCCTGAAGTTGGCGCCAGCCATGAAAGAGAAGGAAAGCTTCATCGCCGAGCCTAAGGGGAAATGTCAGGGCTTTGGGCCTGAGCTCTGCCCTGCAGACCGACCAGGGCAGAGGACCCCCCCCCCCCCCCCCCCCCCCCCCCCCCCCCCCCCCGTCTCTGCCTCTCCCTCCTTCCTCAAAGCAACCGCGGCTTACTGATTTTCACACCGGTATTTCCTGGCTCAGAGACAAGCTTATCTTCCTACCTCAGATGATTTGATTCTGATTTTCTTTTTCTTTGTTCACTTCCCTTAAAAAAAAGGAATGTGACCGAAACCGGTTTGGCTCAGTGGATAGAGCATCAGTCTTCGGACTGAAAGGTCCCAGGTTCGATTCCGGTCAAGGGCATGTACATTGGTTGCGGGCACATCCCCTATAGGGGGTGTGCAGGAGGCAGCTGATGAGTGAGTCTCTCTTATCAATGTTTCTAACTCTCTATCCCTCTCCCTCTCTGTAAAATATCAATAAAATATATATTTTTTTAAAAAGGAATGTGTCCTTGGGCATCCTACTTCTCTTCTCATCACTGTAATCAAATAAAAAAAGGGCCGAAACCGGTTTGGCTCAGTGGATAGAGCATCAGTCTGTGGACTGAAAGGTCCCAGGTTCAATTCCGGTCAAGGGCATGTGCATTGGTTGCAGGCACATCTCCGATGGAGGGTGTGCAGGAGGCAACTGGTTGATGCTTCTCTCATCAATGTTTCTAGCTCTATATCCCTCTCCCTTCCTCTCAGTAAAATATCAATAAAATATATTAAAAAAAAAAAGAATCAACCAATGAACCTAGCTGGTTTGGCTCAGTAATTAGCAGACTGAAGGGTCGCAGGTTCAATTCTGGTCAAGGGCACAAACCTCCATTGCACGCTCAATCCCTGGCCCTGGTTGGGGCAAGTGCGGGGGGCAACCAATCGATGTGTCTCTCACATCGATGTTTCTCTCTGTCTCTCCCCATCCCCTCCACTCTTGCTAAAAATTGGTGGGGGAAAAAAAAATCCTAGGGTGGGGATTAACAACAACAACAAAAATCAACCAATGAATACATAAATAAGGGGCACAGCAAATCAATGTCTGTCTGTCTCTCACTCTTCCTCTCTCTTTAAATCAACAAACAAAAATTTTGAAAACTTATCATTTTACATTTAAGGAAACTGAAGCACAGAGTTCACACTTACCAGCTGTGGGATTCCAGCACAGGCAGTTTTTTTTACAGAAGCCGTGCTCCTAACCGAAGCCCTCAGGATGTCAGCCACGGGCATTCTGCGCAGAGAGCTGGGTTCTGAATGTGGCTCTGAGGTTCCTAGAAGCCAAGGCTAAGAAGGAAAGGCATTCAATGACAGCAGTGACTGTATTCATTAGCAACAACAAACCTCAGGTTTGCTTGCAGGTTTTGTGACCTTAAATCTAAAAGAACTCATAGAGAACTGTTTTTCACACTCCCCTGGTTAATATTCCATGGATGAAAATTGTTAAACTCCCCAATATAGGTATATTTGTTTTATTTATTTAAATACATTTTATAGATTTTTTTACAGAGAGGAAGGAAGAGGGATAGAGTTAGAAACATTGATGAGAGAGAAACACCAATCAGTTGCCCACCCCCTCCTGGAGATGTGCCCACAACCAAGGCACATACCCTTAACTGGAATCGAACCTGGGACCCTTCAGTGCACAGGCCCGACGCTCTATCCACTGAGCCAAACCAGTCAGGGCGGTATATTTGTTTATAAGCTATACATTCACCCTAATGAAATAATATATTATGTGCATTGTAATACACAAAAATAGAAATGGAGAAGAATGAGAGAAAGTATAAAAACACACAAAAATTCTGTGGAGGATCCCCTTACATACTCTCTCTCTGGAAGATGCAGGCCCTCTCCGAGGTCCCTGCACAGAGGGTGGTTCTCTGTGCTGGATCCTGGCATAGATAACAGTGGCAGACCTCACATCATCATTTCTCATAACGACTGTCAGCCGAGGCCCAAAGCTTGACACAGAATAAGTGACGGCATTTTTAGAGGGACCAAAATAATATACCTCTCTGGTTCCCTGGTTTGATCTAGTAATAACTATGTTAAAGGCTGACATATATTATATATATATATATATATTGCCATTGGAAGCGGCTTTATTTGGATTGGTTTTCCATGGGGCTGGGCTGGGCTGGGCTGGGAGGTGACCGGGCTCTGCAACTCACTGCTAGGGCTGTTGGTCCCCTTCCTCAGCACTGCGGCGGCTGAAGTCCATCCATCCGTACGCTTCTTCCTCCAGCCACGGCCCCTGCTTCTCGGACAGGTCTGCCACGGCATGTGGGGGAGCCAGGAACCTCAGCTGCCTTTGGTGGTGAGGGGCTGGGCCCAGCTGGTGCATCCTGCAGCTGGGAGCCGGCTTTCAAGAGCCTTCAGAGAAGGTGGCCAGAGCCAGAGTCAGAGCCAGGAGCAGCGCGTATGCACACAGCCGCTGCATCTTGTCTGCAGAGCTGGGAGTCCGGTGTTGCCGAGGTCTGCCTGGTGCCTCTGGGTTCGGTTCTCTCTGATTTTTTTAAAGAAGCAGAAAAGAAGAGGGAGAGAGAATCTGTGAAAGAATGAAATGTTGATCAGCTGCCTCTTGCAGGGATCGAACCTGCAACCCGCAGCTCACAACCTGGGCATAGAACTGGAATAGAACTGGCAACCTTTCTGTGCACAGGACGAAGCCCAACCAATTGAGCCACACGGGTCAGGTCAAGGCTGATTAATATCCATTGAGACTTTTCTGTAAGACAGTACTAAATGCTTCATTTGCATTACCTCATTTAACCTTCATCAGAACCCTATGAGGTAATTGTCATTATAATCACCATTGTACAGACCAGGAAACTGACTCTCAGAGAGGTTAATTGGTTCATGGAATGGGGGGAGGGTTAAATGCATGTTTATTGGATTCTGAAGCTAGCTCTCTTCACCACCACTCTCAGCAGCTTCAAAATTGTTGAATACAGATGGTCTTAAACAGTAGTCTCCCTCCTTTTACAAATCTTTTTTATTTACAAAAAGAATGCATTCTGCAAACAAAACCAAAGTGTCCAAAGCAAAGCGGCCTCCTCTTGCCACAAACCAGCGCGCCGCTCAGCGGGGTTCCGCCTGTTAGTTTGTTCTATTCCCAAGTCTTCCAGGCTTCTTCCTGCCCCGGGAGCACGCACGTATAGGGAATATACATTTCAATTGGATCCCTGAAAAAGTGGGCCATAGGTTTATTTTACTCTGAACTGGGGCCATCTTTCCAGGTTGGTTCGTGCCGATCTAATCACATCATAGGATGGGTAACACAATTGACTACTTCCTTTTTTAACATATTCTCTCCTAATTTTTCCTTTTGCTTCTTTGTTTTTTTCCTCCAGCGGACTCTCAAAGGTGGTCCTTTTTTTTTTCCTCTCTCTCACCACCTTTTCCTCTTCTCTCTTCCTCCCCCTTGGCTTTAGAAATTATCCAAAGAATAACTTTCAGACTTATTTCATTCTTTACCTGGAACACTGTGATTTTCTGTATCTTCTATTTGCTTTGTGGTCATTTTAAACCTATTCAAAACATAGTTGGAGAACGTGTGTATAAGTCATTACCTGTGTATGGTGGTGAGCAACGGAGGGGATTTGGACTAAACCAACTACGATCAAGGGCACCATGCCCGTTTAAGAACGGAGTGATTGGGATACCTGGGGGTTGGCCTACTGCGATCTTGCCTTCTCTTTACGGATGAAATAGAGGTGACAGAAGAAATGCAATGGACTTGGGGGATGGGGACCACAGCTCTGGAAACCTTGTTTGAGTGTCTGAGGTCTACCTGTTCCCCTCTGGGGATACCTGTGCCTGTTTCCTTGGTGTGGGAGAGGGGGTGGGGAAGGTGAGGAAGTGGGGGGTGGGGGAGATCAGATGGGGAGGTGGGGGTGGGGTGTTAGTTATCCACAAGCTTCCTCTCTTCTGTTAAGTCCCCTGAGCCTCTGTGTGAAGTCCATCTCTCCAAAGGCACCTGGCCAAAGCCCTGCAAACAAAGTAGGCATCAATCCATGTGACCAATAACTTTGCCCACTCGGTACCTTTGCTCGCTCTCCTCCTGGCTGAGGACAGGGGCTGCCTGCTCTCTGCCTAAATGGGGATGCTGCTTGCAGGTAAGTTTCTTTTATTTTAAAAAATATATATATTTTATTGTTTTCTCACAGAGAGGGAGAGGGATAGAGAGTTAGAAACATCGATGAGAAACATCGACCAGCTGCCTCCTGCACACTCCGCACCAGGGATGTGCCCGCAACCAAGGTACATGCCCTTGACCGGAATCGAACCTGGGACCTTTCAGTCCGCTGGCTGACGCTCTATCCACTGAGCCAAACCAGTTTTGGCTTGTAGGTAAGTTTCCTTCCCTCGAGCTTCCATAAAATGATACTCCTGCTCCTCAAAAATACATATTTAACTTTTCTATTATAAAACTTATTAAACACACCAACAGCGACAGAATAGCGTGATGAACCACCCTGATCGAATGGTAAAATGAGCCCCTGAGATTCAATATTGATGGGCATTTTGCCATATATTTTTTTATTCCTCTTCTCTTGCTCTGATTTTTATAAAGCAAATACTTGAGGTCCTGTCATTTCACCCATGAAGCCATGTATATCTGAAAATTTAGGGTACTTTCTTACTTTTACCACTTTAAACAAATTTAACATGAATTCTTTAGTAAATGCTAATATCCAGTTTATATTCAAGTATACTACAAAATTAAAGGACATGAATAATACCTGATTGGAGCTGCAAGTGAAAACAGAGCCATCAGCGTCCGTCTGACAGTCCTCTCAATTGTAATTTGAATTGGCAATGACATCTCCTTGGTATTAAATGTTTCTTCACAGTCAAGGAGTGATATCCCTGTTTACTTCAGTCATTTAGTGAATATCACTATCCCCATTTGACAGGTGAGGAATCTGAGGGTCTGATTTGTCTAAGAGAAGTTAGTAGAGAAGCTGAGATTCAACTCAGGTTGGTTTGATTCCAAAATCTGAGTGGTCATCTATCTTTTATCTAGGTCAGCCATGGGCAAACTACAGCCGGATCCGTTCGGCTGTTCTATCCGGCCCGTGGAGCCGAAAGAGCGGAGGGTTCTCTTGCTCTCTCCTCGGCTCCCTTCACCAGCAGCCCAAGATGAGAGTGCCAACATGGTCAGGTTGCTTTTGTTCCGGCCCTCTTGTCCAGTTTCAGAACCCATTGTGGCCCTCGAGTCAAAAAGTTTGCCCACCCCTGATCTAGGTAGTAAAGCCCTGAATTCTGGATCGAAGCAAAGAGGATAAAAGAGGAGAATGGAGGAAGGGGGAAAAGAAGAGAGTAAGGAACAAAGAAAATGAAAGGAAATGGGGGAGATTATGATGTTATGGAAGTGAAATTAGCATCCACTGGATGTAGGGCCTTTGTGTACAGTAAATACAATAGGTGCTCCTTGTGCAGTGGAATAAACCAGATGCCTTTGGAGCCTCAACCCGCAGGCACTGAAATCTAGAGTGTAGACATCACCCCGCCCTCAGGGCTATCGCAAGACTATGACAGGTATTAGCAGCTCTACTATCCGTTGACAACGCTTGAGTGAATGTATGAATTAATGAACAACTGAATAAGCAAGTGATTGATGAGTGATGGAGTACTATATGTACATTATTTAATAAGGCATTGTGAGCAGATGGGTCCATTAAATGAAAAGACAGATGAGTTCTTTAAATCGCGGTAAGAGAGTGAGAGCTAAATCCAACAGCAGTGTTGTTTACTGAGCATCGTTATCACGAGACCTGTGCTGAGAACTTCGTAAGCAGTTTTCCCACTTAATCCTCATAGCAACCTCTTGTGTATTATTATTATCATCATTTTTTAAAGTGAAGAATTAGGTCAGGGGATGGGAGGAAACTTGTTCCAGGGCACACGGGCAGAGCTGGGATTTCAACCCAGCCACGGTGCTCTCAGGCTCAGAGTCCTCACTACTCAGTGCCCAGTCACTGCCGGACGAATGCTTCCCTCAACGTAGGACTTGTGTTTTTGTCGCTGATGCAAATACAGGTGAACCCCCACTTACCCAACCCCTGGAAAGCTGTACATCTAAACAGTTAATTACTTATCTCAGCTCATTAGTTCAAGGAAGCTTTTCTATTGTATGGCCCTTTATAAGTGAAGGATTACCCCTGACTCATCTGCTTCCTAAATCTAAATTTTGTTCAAAGCAAGATACATATTAACTAAAGATGTGTACTTGTCAGAGTGGGTTTAATAATTTCTGGGAATCTGGGGTTTTTGATGTTTGGACACCTAGTGATGAGGTCCTTAATTTCATGACACCTCATCTTAATAGTTTAGAAAAAAAAGTGAATTAAAGTTTATCATCCAGAATCCATTGAAGAAAAGACCGATGTGTTCAATGTATGCAAAAATAAAAAGATTTTTTCAGGATTTAAAAAAACACATCACAAATTCAAGAAGATATCTCTAATTCCTATCATAGACCAGAGGCTGTCTTTATACAACACTCTCATTAATTGATAAGAAAAACCCAATAGCAAATAGGCAAAAATATTTACAGGAAAGAAAACATAAATGGCTCTTAAATATATTTTAAAAAATGCTCTCCATTATTCATAATAAAAATGTAAATTAAAACCACCCTATTTTTCACCTATTAGGTTGGAAAAGATTAAAAACAATAAAAAGTGACATGTACAGTCCTGGCCAAGGGTTAAGGAGACTGAGCTCTCACACTTTGTTTTGGAGAAATAAACTGGTGCAACTTTAAGGAGGGCCATTTGGCAAAATCTATAAAATTACTACCATACATACACTTTCAAAGTATAGTTATACTTATATATGTGCAAAATTATGTATGTGCAAGGTTAGCCATTGTAGCATGGCTTATGAGCAAAGATGGAAATGACCTTAAAGCTCATCCACAGGAGACTGGAGAGGACATTATGTTCATTTATAAATGGGTTTCATATTATATCTAGAAGTCTAGATGTGCTAATACATTTGCCACCAACCACATGTGGCTGTTTGAAATATGGCCAGTTCTAATTGAAATGTGCTTAATGTGGAAAATGCACATTGGCGTTTGAAGACTCAGTACAAAAGATGGAATGTACAATTATCTCATTAATAATGTTTTATATGGACTTCCTGTCAATGATAGCATTCCCCATACATTGGTTTAACTTAAATATATTGCTAACATTAACTTCAGGTGTTCCTTTTAGCCTTCTTAATGTGGCTACTAGACAATGTAAAAATACATGTGTGGCTTTCACGGTTGCATTGGACAGTGATGGCTCTGGGTAAAAAAATAAAGTGGAAACAGCAAGGTGCATGAGTGTACCATAGACTACCATTTGTGCTTTAAAGAAAGGTAAAGAGCACTGTGAGAAATTTGTTTACATACAATATTTTTCTGGAATAGTGCTCTAGAAGCAATATTGGCTGCTTTGGGAAGGAGAAACCATGGACAGGGAATAGGACTAAAATTTGAACACTGAATCCTTTTGTAAATTCCCGAATCAAAATTTACAAGCATTTCATTCATTCCTTCATGCATTTATTTATTTATTTTTATTTAAATCCTCACCCAAGGATATGTTTACTGATTTTGGAGAGAGGAAGGGAGAGATAAAGATCCATGGATGTGAAAGAGAAACATCAATTGGTTGCCTCCCATCTGCACCCTGACCTGGGATTGAACCCCCAACCTGGATATGTGTCCTGAATGAGAATCAAACCCACGACCTTTCAGTGTATGGGGTGACATTCTGACCAACTGAGCCACAGCGGCCAGGGCTAAAGCATTTAAAACAATATGTTATTATTTATGTATATGGTATATTATGCATATATAAAGTCTATTATTTAGTCAAAAGTAGTTTAAAAATGTTCAGCAGAGTGAAAATATGCATAGAGAAACTAGAAAAATATACACGTATATATGCACAGGAAAAGATGAAAATCACAGAAAAAGAACTGGCAGATAAGCAGTTAGGAGAATGTGTTAGGGAAAGAACAAAATTTGCTACATTTTTTACTCTGTACCATTTGATTGTTTTGTGAAAAGAATGTTTAACTTATATAAGTCAGTCTAAGAAGAGAAACTAGATTAGAAATATACCAAAATGTTCACAGCAGCTGTCTTTAGATAATAAAAGTACAGATGATTTTTTCTTTCACTTCATTTTAAACTTTTGCCAGTCATCCTAAATTATCTCAGTCTATAAATAAGACTTACTTCGGTAATGGAATCATCAACAAATCCCTGTAATTTCTTTTTTTAAAAAAATACCTTTAAAGATTCCATTAACCTTAAAAAAATTTTTTTAAATGATCTTCCTTGCTTTTTAAAATGATAGCAAGTAATGCAGACTCTATATGAAATGTCAAATGACAAAGATATAAGGCGGCAAGAAAAAGTATCTCCCAATTCCATTTCCTTCTGCAAGATAACCGCTAATCTCTGAAGCTTTTAAAATACTGCCTTTAGATCAAGACCTTAAAAAACATTTCCAATTAAATGGAGGGGCTGAGAACTGGGATCCATTTGCTTTGTGCCAAGCACAGTCCTGAATGTTTTAAATGTGTCCGTTCAATGAATCTACCCAATAGCTCTGCGGGGTAAATGTCGAGCCCAGGAACCTCCAAGTCAGGGCCTTGAGAGTTTGAACAATTTGCCCAAGGCCACACTCTAGGTAAGGGGTAGGGTTGGCATTTAAATCCATTTCCAGGAGATGTCCAAGCCACTGCCTCAGGGGCCTGCCGTTATGGTGGGTGGGGCTGGAAGAGATTATGATGCAGGGATTGGACTTGAACTCACTTCTGGTAGCTCCCTGGTCCAGTGCTCTTGAACGGTAGGTGACCATTGTAGAACAGAGCTCATGCTAGGCCGGGAAGAAAATGATAATAGTGGAGCTGGGGGCACAACCGGCATTGGGGCGCGCTTTACACTGGGCTGCCAGGGGTATGGCGATGAGGAGGAGCGTTGGGTGATACTGGAAGCCCCGGCCGGATGCAGCTAGCCCCGCACTCCAAAGGGTTAAAGTCGGGCAGGAAAGCCCCGGGGGGCAGATACCACTGAAGGCGGCAACCCTTGGCTTTTACCTCCCCCCACCAGCAGGGACCAGGCCGGCCGATAGGATTGGTTCCTCCGGGATTATCTGAGGCCCCTAGATTGAGGTGAGCTGTGGGGACAGAAGCCCCAAGTATCCCATCTCCCCACCTTCCCCTGGGCCTCAGAAGACTGGGTGTCCTGGGATAGGCGCCCTGGTCCCCGGTGGAAGCAGCTGCAGCCCTGGCCCCGCCACACCTAGAGAGTAAGAGGTGTTGGGCCCCCAGCCTGGGCGATGCTCAGAGAAAGGTGGGGATGGAGGACGTAAGGGCCTCTCTGGACGGGAAGGGGCCAGCACCAAGGCCTCCAGCCTCCCTGACCTGCAGGGTCCTGGGTGGGGGAGCTGCCTCAGGAAGAGCTGCATCTTAAAGAGGTTCAGAGAGCCCCAAAATCTCTAACCCATCATCCCAGGCCAGTTCCTGGACTCCAGCGTTGCTCTCCTCCCTCTTCCCCCATCCTTCCCCTGGGCTGGCCATGGCTGTTCTTTTCCTTGGGATTTTCTATCTAAACCTTCTCCTCCCTTCCCCACCCCTCCCCCCCCAAACTCTTTGGAAACCTTTAAACACTTTCAAGTTTTTCTCCTGGGCATTTGGAGGTCGGTTTGAGAGCCAAGTCAGGGCGCTTTAACACCCCCAGCTGGGGAGAGTGGATGAGACAATAGCTGCTATCACTTTACCATTGGAAGTGACCCCCGAATTTGCACTTCTTTCATCTCGGGACCGGAGCCCTTGAGAGTAGGCGATTTCCTTGGTGGGGGAGTGGCTTACGCGGATTCTCCCCCGGCCAGTTGGCTGTAGGCCTCCTTGCTCCATGGACAAACCTGAAGCCGGTTCCGAAGGGAGAGTGGCTCTCGGCCGGGGATGCTGTCCGCAGGCTGACTTAGATGTCCCGCGCTGGAAGGCGGAGAGAGAAGTGGACGCCCCCCGGGCCCTGGGCTACCATTGAGGTCAGTAAAGGAGGGTGTTGGTTCAAAAATTAGGAAGGGCGAGTGCCTGTGTAGCTGGGAGTCCCCAGGGAAACAGGGGCTGGCCTTGGAATACTAAAAAGCCCACGGGTGGAGGAGCGACGCCATGAAGATGCCGTAAGCCTGGATGTGTTGTGGTGTGTGTGTGTGTGTGTGTGTGTGTGTGTGTGTGTGTGTGTGTGGAGAGGGGAGGTGAGGCATTGTTTCAAATTCTTTTCTCCCCGCCCCCACCCGCCGGCCTATCTCTCCTCTCCACCCTACACAATGGTCTGCCCTCACCTCCTCCCCGAGCTTCCCGAGCTGGGTCCGCTGGCCCAGGCGCTCTGGGCCACGGGCTCTCTCCCCAGCCACCCCTTGCCTCCTGGCTCGCCCACGAGCGACTGGCCGCTTGCCTGTTGCCCTTTGTGGGCCGCACTTCCCCCAACCCTCTCAGACACGTGTCCCTCGAGAGCGACTCTCCTTGGGAACTCCATGGTCGCCTCAATGCCCGCATGGAGCTCCTCGCTGGGAGGAAGTTCTTTGGCTCACAGGCGCCTCCATTAGCCAGGCCCTGTGCTCCCCCCACCTTTCCGGGCCTCCCACTGGCCACTGGCCACTGGCCACTGGGGAGGGAGCCAAGACAAGACAGCTGGCCCTCCCTCGAGTTAGTACCTGGACTGTGAGGCTAGTAGAGAGGAGAGAGGGCAAGCCCGAGGGGCACGGCGCCAGGCCCCGTGAGCTGCTTAATTGGCGTATCCCCGTCTCACTCAGGGCTGAGGCCTCTGTGGCGCTTGTTGGGCCCGATTGACTGAAGAGGCTGCAGGGCCAGCTGTATGTGGCACAGGAGAAAGTGGGGAGAACAGAGGGTCCTTGGTGAGCTCTCACAGAGCCCAGCATGAGGCTGGCAGGGGAGCAGCTTGTTCCAGAAGAGGCCAGAGGGGACGTACAGCGTTGGTTGGTCAGCAGATCCTTTGGCCCTTGCTTCCCTTGCCCTGCCCAGGTCTCTGGCTCGTCCCTTCTAAAATGCAAAGACAGAGGCCAGAACTGGGCTCTGAGACGCCCCCCATCTGCTTCCTGAGGAGCCGGGGGGAGGCGGAAAGCTGGTCTTTGTGAAGGCGAGGCTCTGCGTCTCCTGCAGAGTTGCCCGTGTTGTTTTCATCCCTCCGCTCCGGAGTCCTCCCAGGTGCTAAGATGCCGGCCGGCCGCTCCTGCCTTATTCCCTTCCAACCTCAAGCCAGGGGAGCCGTCATGTCTTTTCAGATCCCTTCCAAGAGCTGCCCGGCGGCGGTGGTGGTGGTGGAGAGGGTGGGGAGCGGGGACAGCTGGGCAAAGCCCACAGAGGAGCTCTCGCTTTCTGCGCCTCACTCACCAATACACCTGGCAGTTGCCGAGCCGCTTTGCATTGCACTTCCATGAAATCACTGCTGGGAAAGACCAGCACCTGAGCCCGCCAGCCCTGTCTACTTAAGGGCGATTGGCTGCCCCGTAGGGCTTCTGGCCTTTTCCACCGCCCTGCTCTCCGGTGGTTCAGACCCTCTCGGTTGGATGTGGGCTGCAGAGCGGCTCCGGGGATCCACTTTCCTCCGCAAGCCGTTGAGGAAAGCAGAAGCGGGGGGGGGGGGGGGGGGGGGGTTATTCCATACACCTCCTCACGCCACTGTGGGTGAGAGGAGAGAATGAGGTAGGGTGGAGCAGGGTGGGCCCGGGCCTGGGCCTGTAGATAGGGTGGGACAGGAGAGAAAGGGGTGGGGTTTGTGCCGGAGGAAGTGTGCCATATCTGGACATTGTGTTGGAAGGTATCTGGATTTCGCCGCAAGCATCCAGGTAAGTCGACCTTAACCTTTCTGGATCTCCGCGTCCTTCTCTGTAAAACGGCCTGGTTTGTCTCAAGAGCTCCGAGGACCCCCGTGTGTCCCATCCTTTTGGATGATGTGTATTGTGGGTGGCGTACGCCCTGGGTGGTGGGTTTCAGTGGTTGGGAGGGGAGCTCTGTTCAGATGCCTAAGCTTTCGTAGTTTTAATAGCCGTGGTCTTGGGAAAGTTATTTGATTCAACCCCCAAGCCTAAGTTTCTCCAGGTGTGAGGTTGGAAAAGCCATCCTAGCGCTGGTTGCAGGTGTGTTGGAGCTGCAGTTCACAGGGAGGAAGGGGGAGAGCCACATACGGGGAAGAAACAATGACCTCTGAGAAGCCCGACGCTGTCCCATGTGACAGGCCACAGAAACTTGTAACCAGGAGGGAGCGTTGTAGGAAGCAGGCTCGCCGAGTGGAAGGGCCGACAGACTCACCCCCACAATTAAATTGATTGTCCCCTTTTATTCCGGCGCCCCCCCCCCCCCCCGAGATTTTGGTTGGATTACCAGAGGAAGCAGTAGGTAGGTGGTGGCCATTTTCATAATTTTGTTGACAAAGTAGCAGGGGGAACCCTCATTTACGTGCAGATGTACAGCAGCGTTAAAACAATCCCGGCCTCT
This sequence comes from Vespertilio murinus, assembly GCA_963924515.1. Lineage (NCBI taxonomy): Eukaryota > Metazoa > Chordata > Mammalia > Chiroptera > Vespertilionidae > Vespertilio > Vespertilio murinus. Next base: position 196,929,523 of record OZ004704.1, read on the forward strand.
TTGTCAGAATGAAAAAGCTCTTCTGTGTGTACTATTTGTACTTCAAGGCAGTTTTATGTGTGTGTGTGTGTGTTTTTTGTTTTTTTTTAATTCCATATGAAAATGCTCTCTTCACTAAGAACTGATGGGAAATTTACCCCCTACTTTTCCAAAGAAAACTAATTTGTTTTTTAAAGTAGATCTAAAGTGCACAGAGGGTGAACAGATGGAAAGTCCAATTCCAGGGCCAAAAAATAGGATCCAAATAGAAATTTGGTGAGAAGTTAGACCAGGTTTGTCACCAAAGGCGCATTTAAAAAAATTTACAGCTAAGAAATTTTACCTGAAAGTGTTCCCGATGACCGGTTTTTTAAAAAAGCTTATTTTTGTGTGATTATCAAGAAAAATTCTGTTGACACTTTTGGTGCTTTAAAAACCTTTTTTTTGTTTTCAACTTTACTGAACCATAGTTTACACTCAAGCAATCCTTTTTAAGTGTAAAGTTTGGTTAGTTGACAATTGGGTACACCCAGTTATTATTATTTTTTAAGATCCTCATTCTTTAATATATTTCTGTTGATTTCAGAGAGGAAGGAGAAAGAGATAGAAATATCAGTGATGAAGAGAATTATTGATCAGGCCTGAAACCCTGGCATGTGCCCTTGACCAGAATCAAACCTGGAACCCTTCAGTCTGTAGGATGATGCTCTATCCATTAAGCCAAACCAACTAGGGTGCACAACAGTCATTTTTATTTTTTTTTAAAAACATATTTTTATTGAGAGGAAGGGGGAGGGAGAGAGAGATAGAAATATCAATGATGAAAGAGAATTATTGATTAGAGCCTCCTTCACGCCCTGCACCGGGGATTCGGGGACCACACCCCAGGCCTATATCCTGACCTCCTCCTGGTTCCTACGTCAATGTCCAACTACCGCCGCCGCGGGGTCCAGACACCGTTTTTTTTTAAACCTAAGACTAATCTAAAGCTATTAATTGAATTCTATGTTCTCTATGAGAACAAAGGTCTGAGAAATGGGTCTTCCTTTACATTTAAAAACAGTCTCCATAAAGGAATATTACTTTGCTTTTGCAATACAACGCTGAAAAAAAGGCCAGTAATTGTAGCGATTAGTTTGTGTTGCAAACTGTGTCTGGCAGTTGAAACTAAAGGGGATGTCCAATCACGGGCCCTAAAGAGCATCTGGTTTCAACTACTGGCTGTCCCACTTGCGGGACTGGGCAAACTGGGGGAAGTCAAGTAACATTGATTATCTCGGTCTCCTCACCTGTGAATTGGGGATGATGGTATTATTACCTTACCTTGTGGCCGTCAGGATTGGGACAGTGCAGGGCAAAGAGCAAATGCCCAGTAAGTTTTAGTTATTAGACCCGTGTCAGCACAGGGGCCAGGCCGGCACAGCTGCCGCCCCTTCGAAAAGACTGGCTCGGCCGAAACTGGTTTGGCTCAGTGGTAGAGCGTCAGTCCGTGGACCGAAAGGTCCCAGGTTTGATTCCGGTCAAGGGCATGTACATTGGTTGCTGGCACAGCCCCAGTAGGGGGAGTGCAAGAGGCAGCTGGTTGATGTTTCTCTCTCATCGACGTTTCTAGCTCTCTCCCTCTCCCTTCCTCTCTGTGGAAAATCAATAAAATAAAAAATAAAATAAAGTAAAAGACTGGCTCGTTCCCGGGCAGCAGTTCTTAAGCTCTTGGTCTCAGGACCTCACTGTGCTCTTGAGAATTGAGGACCTGGAAAAACTTGGTTTCTATAGGTTACATCTGTCAGTGCAGAGTGCATTTAAAATAAAAAAGGAGACATTTAGAAAATATTTATTTTAAAAAACAACAAACCTGTTTCATAGGAACAGTGTATAGTTTTTATGAGAAATAACTTTTCCAGAAAAGGACATTGTTAGGAAAAGTTCATTCTTTTTTTAAAAAAAATATTTTTACTGATTTTTTACAGAGGAAGGGAAAAGGATAAAGAGCTAGAAATATTGATGAGAAACAAAGACCAGCTGCCTCCTGCACATCCCCCATCGGGGATGAGCCCAAAACCAAGGTACATGCCCTCGACCAGAACTGAACCTGGGACCCTTCAGTCTGCAGGCCAAAGCTCTATCCGCTGAGCCAAACCAGTTTCGGCAAAAGTTCATTCTTTTATATTTCTCCAAATCTTTTAATATCTGGTTTAATGGAAGAGAAGTAGATTGTATCTCTATGTTTGATCTGTTGTGATACATTATTTTGGTGGAAATATATGAAAAAAAATCCCATTTCATCCAGATATCCAGAAGGAAAATCCAGTTTTCAATGGGCATTCTTTGATAACTATATCAAAACTCGACAGTTTCTCAAAGCTTAGTTGTAATGTAGAATCTGAAACAATATCCATGAACTTCTTTTTACCCTACCATATTAAAATCCTTTGCTTTTATACTTTTTTTTTTTTGGATCTTTTACCTGTGTGTGACTTTGTAACCAACCACCCAATATATTTGGAAAATATAATTCAGCGAGTGATGCAGATCTTCAAATGTTGACAATTCCATTATATGTATAAAAAGTTATATTTATAGTGTCACCACTGATTAGAAAAATCTTTAGGATACAGGTTTCTAAAATTCTAATCTTCTAGTCTTCTCCCGTCCTCCTTCTCCTCCTCCTTCTCCTCCTCCTTCTCCTCCTCCTTCTCCTCCTCCTTCTCCTCCTCCTTCTCCTCCTCCTTCTCCTCCTCCTTCTCCTCCTCCTTCTCCTCCTCCTTCTCCTCCTCCTTCTCCTCCTCCTTCTCCTCCTCCTTCTCCTCCTCCTTCTCCTCCTTCTTCTCCTTCTCCTCCTCCTTCTCCTCCTTCTTCTCCTCCTCCTTCTCCTCCTCCTTCTCCTTCTCCTCCTCCTCCTCCTCCTCCTCCTCCTCCTCCTCATCCTTGTTGTCTTCCTCCTCATCCTCCTCCTCTTGGTCCTCCTCCTCCTCTTCATCCTCCTTCTCCTCCTCCTCCTCTTCGTCCTCCTTCTCCTCCTTCTCCTCCTTCTCCTCCTTCTCCTTCTCCTCCTTCTCCTCCTCCTTCTCCTCCTCCTTCTCCTCCTCCTTCTCCTCCTCCTTCTCCTCCTCCTTCTTCTCCTCCTTCTCCTCATCCTCCTCATCCTTGTTGTCCTCCTCCTCATCCTCCTCCTCTTGGTCCTCCTCCTCCTCTTCATCCTCCTTCTCCTCCTCCTCCTCTTCATCCTCCTTCTCCTCGTCCTCCTCCTCGTCCTCCTCCTCGTCCTCCTCCTCGTCCTCCTCCTCGTCCTCCTCCTCGTCCTCCTCCTTCTTCTCCTCCTCCTCGTCCTCGTCCTCCTCCTCGTCCTCGTCCTCCTCCTCGTCCTCGTCCTCCTCCTCGTCCTCGTCCTCCTCCTCGTCCTCCTCCTCCTCGTCCTCCTCCTCCTCGTCCTCCTCCTCCTCGTCCTCCTCCTCCTCGTCCTCCTCCTCGTCCTCCTCCTCCTCGTCCTCCTCCTCCTCCTCGTCCTCCTCCTCCTCGTCCTCCTCCTCGTCCTCGTCCTCCTCCTCCTCCTCCTCCTCGTCCTCGTCCTCCTCCTCCTCGTCCTCCTCCTCCTCGTCCTCCTCCTCCTCGTCCTCCTCCTCCTCGTCCTCCTCCTCCTCGTCCTCCTCCTCCTCCTCCTCCTCGTCCTCCTCCTCCTCCTCGTCCTCCTCCTCCTCGTCCTCCTCCTCCTCCTCCTCGTCCTCCTCGTCCTCCTCCTCCTCCTCCTCCTCCTCCTCGTCCTAGTCCTCCTCCTCTTCCTCCTCCTCCTCTTCCTCCTCTTTCTCCTCCTCCTCTTTCTCCTCCTCCTCTTTCTCTTCCTCCTCTTCCTCCTCTTCATCCTCCTCCTCTTCCTCCTCTTCCTCCTCTTCGTCCTCCCCCTCCTCCTTTTCGTCGTCGTCCTCCCCCCCCTCCTCCTTTGAGTTTTCATGAGTTTCCTTGAGCCAAACTGATGACAATTACCAGAAAGCAACATCTCAAATGTTCCCCAAAATTCTAATTTTCAAATGAAAGCTCAAAATTTCACTGGCAGCAAATGGTAGTTTTCCTTAAAGTGACAGGGTCACTTTAAGGACATTTTTGAGATAATGTCTACTAAATATACTCGCCCAGAAGACTAATGTCTCTCAACCTTTCTCTGAAGTAAAATGGTAAGCTAAGAGCAGCTAGCTCAGCATACAAGTGTCAGGAGACCTTCAGTGTGCGGCAGAAATGCTTTGTGTGTACCCCCATTTTGTCACTCCCAATATTGAAAAGTTGTGCTTTCAAAGGTTGTGATTTAAGAAAAATGAGCTTTATGGCTTCATCAAGGACATTCTCTGTTTTTCAGAGTGGGAGGGAAGGAAGGAGAGAGAGAAACATCAATGTGAGAGAGACAACATTGATGGGTTGCCTTCTCTATGGCCCCCCCCCCCCCCAGTCGAGGCTGGGGATCAAACCTGGGACCCAGGTATGTGGGTGGGCTGACTAACTACTGAGCAACGCTGACCAGAACAGTCGAGGACATTCTTGAGTGAACCTAGCTTTTTTTTTTTTCCTAATTGCAATTGCATGGTGGTAAAGCTGGTAATGACTTCTAGCACAATTTAATTATTACTAAGGTACCACTGTTTTAACCAAGTGTTTATACAGTAAAAAAGGCAACTATCTTGGTGTTAGCTTAGTATATTTTAGTATTATTATGAAAATAGCTTAACTTGCAGACCCCCTGAAAAAGTCCCAGGAACCCCAAGTATGGTTTTTGAGAATCACTGTTCTAGGGAAAAGACAGGGCAATTTTGGCTACATGTGATTGTAAGTCTTTCCCAGGCGCAGTGGTACAGCTTTTATGGCTGTCCTCTGTAATCTGTGTAATACTAGATCAGCGGTTGGCAAACTGTGGCTCACGAGCCACATGTGGCTCTTTGGCCCCTTGAGTTTTTAGCAAAGGCCAGCTTAGGACTACCCTAATTAATAACAATGTACCTACCTTTATAGTTTAAGTTCACAAAATTTGGCTCTCAAAGGAAATTCCAACCGTTGTACTGTTGATATTTGGCTCTGTTGACTAATGAGTTTGCTGACCACTGTACTAGGTAATACTCGAATATATAATACCTAACACTTCTACAATATTTCACCATGAGCCAGGCACTATTCTAGGGGGGGGGGATAGAAAAGTGTGTGTGTCTCTCTCCCTCCTTTCGTTGTTTCATTTATACCTACAACAACCCTATAAGGTAGATTTTAAAAAATATATATTTTATTGATTTTTTAAAAATATTTTTTATTGCTTTTTTACAGAGAGGAAGAGAGAGGGATAGAGAGTTAGAAACATCGATGAGAGAGAATCATCGATCAGCTGCCTCCTGCACACCCCCCACTGGGGATGTGCCGGCAACCAAGGCACATGCCCTTGACCGGAATCGAACCCGGCACCTTTCAGTCCGCAGGCCGAAGCTCTATCCACTGAGCCTAACCGGTCCCGGCAGATTTTTTTTTTTTTTTTTAAACACAGGGAAAGAATCTGAAACTTAGAGAGGTTAAGTGACGTCTTCAGAGCCAAGAAGACCAAGCTCTTGGTACCCCTGACGGTCGGAATAAGCCCTGGGAGGAAATGGGGGTGGTGCGCACCTTCTCCAGGGAGAAGGTTGCGGGGCTACAATGGGGCACCATTGCCGGTGCCCTCTGGGGGCCCGTGTCCTGACCTCCGCTCTCTGCCCTTCGCCCTGGCAGGATGACGTCCCGGGAGCAGCTGGTGCAGCAGGTCCTCCAGGAGCTGCAGGAGGCGGTGGAGTCCGAGGGCCTGGAGGGCCTGGTGGGCGCGGCTCTGGAGGCCAAGCGGGTCCTGTCCTCCTTCGCCCTCCCCAGCCGCCGGGAGGGGGGCCCCGGCCGCCAGGTGCTGGAGGTGGACGCGGTGGCGCTGAGCCTGTACCCGGAGGACGCGCCCCGGAGCATGCTGCCGCTGCGCTGCCGGGGCGGGGGCAGCCTGCTGTTCGAGGCGGCCAGCACGCTGCTGGGCGGCGACGCGGGCCTCAGCCTGGAGCTGCGGGCGCGCACCGTGGTGGAGATGCTGCTGCACCGGCAGTACTACCTGCAGGGCATGATCGACTCCAAGGTGATGCTGCAGGCCGTGCGCTACTCCCTCTGCTCCGAGGAGTCCCCCGAGATGACCAGCCTGCCGCCCGCCACGCTCGAGGCCATCTTCGACGCGGACGTCAAGGCCACCTGCTTCCCCAACAGCTTCTCCAACGTGTGGCACCTGTACGCCCTCGCCTCCGTGCTCCAGCGCAACATCTACTCCATCTACCCGCTGCGCAACCTCAGGATCCGGCCCTACTTCAACCGCATCATCCGCCCGCGCCGCTGCGACCACGTGCCCGCCACGCTGCACATCATGTGGGCCGGCCAGCCGCTCGCCAGGCGCCTCTTCCGCCACCAGTACTTCGCCCCCGTGGTGGGCCTGGAGGAGGTGGAGGCCGCGGACGCTAGCTGCCTGGCCTCTGCTGCTCCAGCTGCCCCGGGCCCGGGTCCTTTGGCCCCCACTCCTGGCCCTCCTGGCCCTCCTGGCCCTCCTGGCCCTCCGGCTCCTGTGGCTGCAGCTCCAGCTCCAGCTCCGGCTCCGGCTCCTGTGGCTGCAGCTCCGGCTCCGGCTCCAGCGCCCCCACCCGCCCAGACGCCGCCGGACCCGCCCGCCCCGGAGCCCGGCCGCCTCAGCTCCTCCCACTTCCGGGAGCGCCACAGCGTCACCAAGAGCACCTTCTACCGCTGGCGCCGCCAGTCCCAGGAGCACCAGCAGAAGCTGGCCACCCTCTGCTCGGCCAAGCAGGTCCTGCAGGACAGCGCGCAGCGCGGGGGCGTCCTGTCCCTGCAGCAGTTTCTCCGGCGGTTCCCCGAGATCTCCCGCTCCACCTACTACGCCTGGAAGAACGAGCTGCTGCTGGGCCCGCCCCCGGCCGCCGCCGCCGCCCCCACGGAGGCGCTGGGCGTGCAGGAGCCCGAGGAGCTGCCGCCCGCGGAGCTGCCCGCGGCTGCCCAGGGGGGCCTGGCTGCCCCGGGGGGCCTGGGGGGCGCCCTGCTGCCCGCGCCAAGCCCCGGCGTGGTCCTCATGCAGCGCGCCAAGCTGTACCTGGAGCACTGCATCTCCCTGAACACGCTGGTGCCGTACCGCTGCTTCAAGCGCCGGTTCCCCGGCATCTCCCGCTCCACCTACTACAACTGGCGCCGCAAGGCGCTGCGGAGGAACCCCAGCTTCAAGCCGCCAGGCCCCGACCTCCCCGGGACCCAGCCCCCCCAGCCGGAGGCGGTGTCTGTGGGGGAAGAGGCTCCGCCCCCTGAGAAGGCTGAGGTCGTCGGGGAGGGGCCGGGGAAAGCTGCAGGCGTCGGGGGGTCGCCCACCCCCCAGGGGTTCCTGCCCCCGAGGGTGCCCCTGTCCCGCCGGCAGAGGCGCCTGCGCAGGGCTGCCCGCAGGCAGGTGCTCCGTGGGCATCTCCCCTTCTGTCGCTTCCGCCTGCGCTACCCTAGCCTGTCCCCGTCCGCCTTCTGGGTCTGGAAGAGTCTTGCCCGGGGTTGGCCCAGAAGCCTGGCCAAACTCCAGCCCCAGGCCCTGCCTGCCTCGGGCAAAAGGGGGGTGCAGGAGGCGAAGCGAGAGGAAGGGGGGGCTGGCAGGAAGGTGGCAGCTGCCCTGGCTCCGGCTCCGGCGGCGGCAGCTCCTCCTGGAGGGGATCCAGGGAAGGCCCAGGGGGGTCCCTCCAGAGAGAGGGCCCTGCCAGAGGGGGCCCCGGCCCAGGGATGGCCCCACGGCGGGTCCTGGCCCAGCCAGCCTGTGGTGGCGGCGGCGGCGGCCGGCGGCAGGGACAGCCAGATGCTGATGATGGACATGCTCGCCACCTCCAAGTTCAAGGCGCAGGCCAAGCTCTTCTTGCAGCAGTGCTTCCAGTCCAAGAGCTTCCCCTCTTACAAGGAGTTCAGCGCCCTCTTCCCCCTCACCGCCCGCTCCACCTACTACATGTGGAAGCGCGCCCTGTACGACGGCCTCACCCTGGTGGATGGCTGACAGGCCCGGCCCAGGGGCTGGGGCGAAGGAAGGGACCAGCGTGGAGAGGGCCAGGGACCCGAGTTGCCCCTGGCTTGGCCAGGACACGCTTTGTTCTGGTTCCCACGGTGTCCACCCCGAACCCAAAGGCGGATTTGTGTTGTTTCTCGGCTCCGGGACAGAGAGAGCCGGACATCAGCCATTTGGTCTGCAGCAGAGAGCCACAGGACCGAGGCGGTCTCTTCAGTTGTTTGCCCTTCTTATTTTGATTGTGTCTTGGTTTTAGTTTTTTAAAATTTTGTTTTGATGTAAGTGGGTTGGCTGGGCCCACTTGGCTGGTATTGGAAGCTCTATGGGTCGGGGGGAGGTCTGAAAGAGGGTTGGTTAGCTAAAGCTGCTTTCGTTTTTTGTTTTTTGTTTTTTCTGGGGACAAAGGAGTATTATAGCATCTTGGTCATCTGCCTCTTGGGGGCAGAATATGCATCTTCAGTTCCTTTTGGGACTTGGCACTCTCCTTACTCAATTTCCCTAAGGAGCACGAGAGATCAAATGCTGGCAGAGGCCTCTGAGTGGCACCCCCCGGGAGAGGGAGCCAGGCTCAGTGTGAGCAGAAGCAGGATGTGTGGGAAGAACAGGGGTCTCTGAGGACTGGCTTGGTCCTTGCCAGCAGCGTGGTCAGGGTTGAGGGTGAGAGGGGGAGGCGCTGAGTCTCTGCTTGTGGGTGCCTGGCCCATTCGCCATCCTCTGCCAGTCCCGGGCTTGCTCTTGGGAACCCCTGTCTCTGCTGAGCCTCTCGGTCAGAGCCTGTGCCCCACCTTCAGGGAGGGACCCCACGGTGGCCAGGCAGGTGAAATGCTTGACTGTGCATGGTCTAAGAGTGAAGCTGGGAAACGAAAGAAATAAAGTGACGTGGTGCTCACAGCCCTTGGTCTCTGGTGTTTGTTCCCCTGGGATGAAACTGCCCATTCCGCACATTCTCCCTGAGTTGAAGGGGTCTCAGAGGGATCATTTCTCTGTCTTGCTGGGACACGCCTAGGTCCAGGGCTTGGAGAATGAGGGGGCTGATGATTCTGGGCATTCTGTTTAGAACTGGATTTAAAAGTGGGTTTTATTCCATTCTTCCCCCTGGAGGCGGGGCTAAGGCTGCCTGGAAACTTGCCTCCCGGCAATGGGAGAAAACTGGCTGCGTGCACTCAGGCCAGGCCACGGAGAGGGTCAAGGCTGCCATGAGCCCAGGCAGGATGGGCCCAGTCTTTGATAAGAAAACAGATTAGGCCGAAACCGGTTTGGCTCAGTGGTAGAGCATCAGCCTGCGGACTGAAAGGTCCCAGGTTTGATTCCGGTCAAGGGCATGTACGTTGGTTGCGGGCACATCCCTAGTAGGGGGTGTGCAGGAGGCAGCTGATCGATGTTTCTCTCTCATCAATGTTTCTAGCTTTCTATCCCTTTCTCTTCCTCTCTGTAAAAACTCAATAAAATATATTTTAAAAAAGAAAGAAAAGAAAACAGATTAGTTTGCATGTCCCTCCCTCCAGCGGGGCTGAGCTTCACGGCCAGGCCTTTGCTTGCTGTCTTCCATGTGGTGTGAGGGAGCCAACCTTTGTTCTGCTATTTTTTTCACTCTCACATCCAGTCCATCAGCAAATCCTGTTGACTCTGACTCCAAAATACTGACTCTGACTCTAGAATTCCCACTCTCATGCTGCCGCCATCATTTCTCCTGGTCCACATGTCCGCTTCCTACCAGTCTTCCTGCTTCGGCTCTTGCCCCATATAATCTGTTCTCCACAGAGCAGCCTGAGAGATCTTTAAATAAAATCTCATTCCGTTTCTTTTTGTCTAAAGTGTTAAGTGGCTTCCCTTCACTCAGAATTCTTTGCACTGCCTTACAAAGGCCTTCATAATTTGGCCCCTGACTTAAAATGGTTTTTAAAATTTTATTTTAAAGAGGAAGAGAGACACAGAGAAACATCAATGAGAAACATCATCAGTTGGCTGCCCTCTGCATGCCCCCTACTGGGGATCGAGCCTGCAACCTGGGCATGTGCCACGATGGGAATAGAACCCTGACCTGGTTCATAGGTCGACATTCAATCACTGAACATACGGGCTGGGCTGGCTCTTGACTCTTCTCAGCCTTCCCTTGTGCCACTCTTGCCCTTCACCACACTGGCTGCCTCTGGTCTTGAGAATACTACACTCACTTGGTCTAGACTGCTTTTCCTGGTGTTTTTCTTGTTTATGTGATTTTTAGCCTTCCCCCCTCCCCCCATTAAAACAAGCCGTCTCCATGAAAGGTAGGGCTTCTTGGCTTGCTTTCAGCACTATATTCCCAGCAGGAAGATTAGTTCCTGGCACATCAAGGGTGCTACAGTCCACTCAAAGAAGGAATGAATGAAATCCTAACCAATCCCACTTCCTAAGTATTTCTCATTGACCATTTTTCTCCATCCACGTTGGTGATCGCCTAATCCAGGCCTGCAGCTGATACCATCTCTGTGATATGTGAATGTTTGCACATGGACCCTGCTTCCACTCAGACTATCCCATTTCATCCTAACTAAAGTCTTTTTAAAAAATATATATTTTATTGATATTGTACAGAGAGGAAGGGAGAGAGATAGAGAGCTAGAAATGTCGATGAGAAAGAAACATTGACCAGCTGCCTCTTGCACATACTGGGGATGTGCCTGCAACAAATGTACATGCCCTTGACCAGAATCGAACCTGTGACCCTTGAGTCCGCAGACCGACGCTCTACCACTGAGCCAAACCGGTTTCGGCATGATCTAACTAAAATCTTAATACCCATTACTGGATTTCCCATTGCCCTCAGCACAATCCAAACTAACGGCCCACCAGCCTGGCCCACGCCTATGTCTCAGGCTTATTCCTCCTCCCCTTCCCCTCCCCAATCCCTCACTCATTTTATCGGTCCCACTATGCTAACCACATATTGCCAGCGCTTGTCTTTCTCGCACTGTGAATCCCCAAGCAAGTTACCTTGTAGTCCTTAACTTTCTGCGAAGGGACTGGACTGCTCCTCCTACCTGGCTTGCAATGACTGCCTATAGCCAGCAGGTGGCAGTCGGATGCAGCAAGAGACAGATTCAGGATTTCCAGTAGGCACAGCAGTTTGCAACTCCCAATCTACTCCCCTTGACTGGTTTGGCTGTCAAGAGGGCTGCTCCAGCCTTGCTTCTGAGAACTGCCCTGCTTGGGGCTCTGTATGTTTTTGTTTGTTCTATTCCCTGCTCTCTTCGAACCAAAGCAGATCTGATGGCAGGAACAGTGTTCACTGGGGCCGTGGTTGGCAAACTCATTAGTCAAAAGAGCCAAATATCAACAGTACCAACGACTGAAATTTCTTTTGAGAGCCAAGATTTTTAAACTTCTAACGCCACTTCAAAATAGACCTGCCCAGGCAGTGGTATTTTGTGGAAGAGCCACACTCCAGGGGCCAAAGGGCTGAATGAGGCTCTCAAGCCCCAGTTTGCCGACCTCGGCACTAGGGGATCTAAAACCACCTGGATGGAAGCCCCTGGGGGAGCTTGTTAGTAGTGGGGATTCAGGGCTCCACCCAGATCTACTGAGTCTCACCTTAGACACGGAAGAGGGTGAGTTACTTAGCCTTGCTGTGCCTTGCTTTCTCCACCTGTGAAACGGGGATTACAGTGATGCCTATAATATTGTACCTTGATAGGTGAGCATTTGCTGTAGGAAAAAACGTGGTTTAGTCTGAGAACCCCTGCATTTTTAAGAGGAAGCTAATGCCTAAGGAGGCACTTGCTCAAGGTAGGTTACATCTAGATTTAAGACACTCCGGTCCGAAATCCGATAGGTCTGTCAGAGACCAGCACTGAGCCCCAAACCCGTAGACAGATAAGATAAAACTGATAAGTCAATATTGATTTGGACAAGGTTTTATAAGTCTGGTTAAATTATATAGAAAAGCAGGGCTGTTATTTATTTATTTTTTAAAATATACATTTTATTGGTTTTTTACAGTGAGGAAGGGAGAGAGTTAGAAACATCGATGAGAGAAAAACATCGATCAGCTGCTTCCTGCACACCCCCCACTGGGGATGTGCCCGCAACCAAGGTACATGCCTTTGACTGGAATTGAACCCGGGACCCTTGAGTCCGCAGACCGACGCTCTATCCACTGAACCAAACCGGTTAGGGCAGGGCTGTTATTTATTTTTTTAAAAAATATATATTTTATTGATTTTTTTACAGAGAGGAAGGGAGAGAGATAGAGAGCTAGAAATGTCGAGAGAGAAACATCGACCAGCCGCCTCTTGCACACCCCCTACTGGGGATGTGCCCGCAACCAATGTACATGCCCTTGACCGGAATCGAACCTGGGACTTTTCAGTCGCAGACCGACGGTCTACCACTGAACCAAACCGGTTTTGGCTGGGCTGTTATTTTTTAAATAATCTGCTTAGAAAGACAGAAACACATAAGCAGTGACTATATTTGCTAAGAATATTTCATGCTGGTTTTGAAGTTGACATTTGCTGAAATTACTTGTACTTTTTTTGCACCAACTTTTATCTCTGATGCACATGTAGAAATGCCATTAAAATGAACAATGAATAAAGGGAGAAAACAATATTTGAGGTTAGCTTTATATTTCCCAACATCTTGTGCTCTTTTTAAAAAATATATATTTTATTGATTTTTTTACAGAGAGGAAGGGAGAGGGATAGTTAAAAACGTCAAGGAGAGAGAAACATCGATCATCTGCCTCCTGCACACCTCCCACCAGGGATGTGCCCGCAACTAAGGCACATGCCCTTGGCCGGAATTGAACCTGGGACCTTTCCGTCCACAGGCTGATGCTCTATCCACTGAGCCAAACCAGTTAAGGCTATCTTATGCTCTTATAAAGTTACACTGGTTCTGAAAAACTCGAATATAAAAGCTTTACCATAAAAAAAAGCAATCAGGTCAAGTGTGAATAATTTTAAAATATTTTTTTTATCTATGTATTTATCCCCTGGGGGCAGGGTCCTGTATTTGGCGGAGGTCATCTTGTCTGCCATAATGCATGAAGCTTCTTAATAATTATATATATATATATATATATATATATATATATACATATATATATATATATATATATATAGAGAGAGAGAGAGAGAGAGAGAGAGAGAGAGAGAGAGAGAGAGATTTTACAGAGAGGAAGGGAGGGAGATAGAGAGCTAGAAATGTCAATGAGAGAGAAACATCGACCAGCTGCCTCCTGCACACCCCCTACCGGGGATGTGCCCACAACCAAGGTACATGCCTTTGACCGGAATTGAACCCGGGACCTTTCAGTACGCAGACCGACGCTTTACCACTGAGCCAAACCGGTTTCAGCGCATGAAGCTTCTTAAATATCTATCTGGAGTCTAGCACGCAGGCCCCTGGGTAGCTCTTGGGCCCCAAGCATCCACCTCGTATCTCAACTGCCCCTTCTGGATGGATGTTCCGCCAGCACCTCGGTCTCACCATCTGGCAATCTGGGCTCACGCTCCCATTCCCCACCAGCCTGTTCTCTGTTTTTTTCACCCTGGCTGCTGCCAGCCTCAGGCGACCTGCTGAGCTGGCTAAAGAAGCGGGGCATCATCCTAGAATTTTCTCTTCCACATCTCCATTCCGCCAGGACCCTGGGGATATTGCACGGTTCCTAAGGTTCCACGCGGCTGGGCTGTCACAGGAAGAGGATTTGACTGGTCCAGTCCACCCCACTCCTACCCCCTTTCCGCTGAGCACAGCTCTCAAGCCAGGTCGTCGTCGTAGGGGAGGCCCCTCTCCTGCCCAAGTCTGCTCCAGGCCGTGGCTGCATCCGCTGTGCTCACAAAGGGGTCTGGCAGATGTCATAGGCTCCTCTCTAGCAACCCACGATGGGCTGAGCCCTGAGCTGTATAAACTGAGGATACAGAGCCATTTGGCCTCAGCTCTTGTCCTCACAGAGGCCTTGGTTTGCTGGCAGCTGTGGCCTGACACAATGTGATAGGGGCTTCCATATGGAACGCACAGAGAAGCACCATGGGGTTGCGAGGGAAGCATATGCTGGCTTGGGCATCTCATAGCTCATCTTTTTTTCCCCCCATATATTTTATTGATATTTTACAGAGAGGAAGGGAGAGAGATAGAGAGCTAGAAACGTCGATGAGAGAGAAACATCAACCAGCTGCCTCTTGCACACCCCCTACCGGGGATGTGCCCGAAACCAATGTACATGCCCTTGACCGGAATCGAACCTGAGACCTTTCAGTCCGCAGACCGACGACGCTCTACCACTGAGCCAGACCGGTTTCGGCTCATAGCTCGTCTTGACGCCCCTTCCAACTTGGAGCTTCCTGAGGCCAGCTCCGTTCTGTGAACAGCAGGCTGCCTGAGGGTCTCTGGGAAACGCCTCGATTATTTCCCTGAGGATCCTGGTGGCTGTGCGTGTGGGAGGATGGGAAGCTGAGGGAGAGGTGCTCGGACCCGAGGCAGCTTTGAGGGTGGGGCTGAAAGGCCCAGGGAAGCCTCGTTGGGGAATGTGTTTCAGGGGAGCCTCTGCCTGCCTGCCCGGGGTGTGTCTGCCCCCCTCACTGCCCCCCTCACTGGCCTGACTTCCACAGGAAGGTTCTAGTGTGATTTCTCCCTCCCAGCCCTGGCTGAGGACACCCCGGGACGCCTGCAGAGCGTCACCATCACCGGCGGGTACCTCAGTGTTCCCTTCACCGGCTTATCTCCTGGAAGAGGAGGAAGGAAGCTTTCAGGGAGACGGGGAGTGTCAGAAAGTAGGTTTAATGGTATAAAAAAAGCTTCCGTAGAAAATGGCTTTGAAAATAGCATGAAATCCACTTAGCTCTGGCGGCCCCTCGCTGTCAGGCAGAGAAAACCTGGGTGGGTGGGGGGACCCAGACAGGAGGACAGCCAGGAAGAGGCAGGCGGGCAGCTGTTCATGGGTCACCCGCTGCCCGAGGGGCCCGTGGATGGCAGAGGACGGGCCTCCTCCTCATTGCCTCCCCTGTTCCCAGGGGGCCTCGGGGGAAGGGGTGCAGGCAGGGGAGAGGCCGGGGTCGGGCAGGAGGGAAAGCACAGCCGGTCGGGAGTGGCTTTGTGCCCACTTGCCCCCAGCCCAGCTGGCTCAGGAGTGCCAGTGCTGTTTTGTGGGCGGTGCATGTTGACAGTCAGCCACACTCAGTTTCTAGGCCCCTGACTTTGGGCAGAGCTATCTGTTGTCATTTAAGACAGAACTGGGGCTGAAACCGCTTTGGCTCAGTGGGAAGGGCGTCAGCCTGCGGACTGAAAGGTCCCGGGTTCGATTCTGGTCAAGGGCATGTACCTCGGTTGCGGGCACATCCCCAGTAGGGGGTGTGCCGGAGGCAGCTGATCGATGATTCTCTCTCATTGATGTTTCTGATTCTCTGTCCCTCTCTCTCTTCCTCTCTGTGAAAAATCAATAAAATATATATATATATATATATTTTAAAAAAGACAGAACTGGGGGGGAAATGAGGGCTGGCTAGGCTGCATTGAAGTGCCCAAGACAGGCGGCACTGATGACTGTGGATTCCACCGATCCTCAGACCTCACCTTCATGGGGAGGACAGGAGGAGGGTGGTATTTTTGGGTTAGTTAACCATTCCTCCCTCCCTCCCTCCCTCCCTCCCTCCCTCCCTCCCTCCCTCCCTTCCTTCCTTCCTCCCTCCCTCCTTCCCTCCCTTCCTTCCACATTTGTTGAAGCCTGAAGGTGAGGGAGAGCAAGGTTACAGAGCTCAGGAAGAGCCAGCGCCCCCTGGAGTTGTTTATAAACACTGACTGCGTAACTGGTTCTCAATTCAAAATTCAAGGATTCTCAGGGCAGTAAGTGTAGTTTGCAATTTTATATCTTCATTCAGAATTTCAGGTGACAACCTTAATCCATTTTATTCGACAGAGACAGAACCCTTTTAGAATGATAATTTGCCACTGCAAGGCATCTCTATGCAGCAGGACTTTGGTTTTTGAAGCCAGTCTCTTGAATCAGGGCTTTGTTACATGCCATGAGCTGTAACAGAGGGCGGCGATGGTGCTGAAGGGAAGGAATGGAAGATACTGAAAGCCTGGAGCTGGGAAAAAGCCCAGAGAGCAGGGTTTTGACACAACCCTCTGGCCCTGGCATGTTGATGAGGCCCAAAGCCTTTTAAGATATTAGTTTTCTAAAAATGACCGCATCATGTTGGTAGCTTGGAACCGGCCACAATGGAGTACTTACACCATACGCATTGGCAGATCCTGCAGATCAGGCAGCTGTGCTGATATCCAGCGGTGCCTGTGACATCCCTTGTGGTCGCTCCGTTCCCTGACTCACTCTCCCCTAAATCCTCCTGTTAGTGCTTTCAGTCATGCCATCTGCTCAGGGAAGTCTTCCTTGACCCCCTGACCTCCCGTGGGTCCCGGTCACTATTCATGACTACATCCCTTCATGGTCATCATCACCATCGGATACTTAATTTCTGGATTATTGTCCACTCCCCCCACTGGAATGCAAGCCCCCAGGTGCAGGAACTCATCTGACTTGTTCAGGGCTTGATGCCCTTGACTAGAACAGAGCCTGGCACATAGTAGGGATGCAGAAATATTGACTGGAGTAAGAAATGGGTGGGCTTGGAGTGGGAGGCTGAGTGTGGGTTGCCGTGGAAAAGGCTGGTGCCGAGTTCTGGCCTGCTCTTGGCGAGGCCAGCCTGGGTGTGAGAGAGAAGGGAGAGGAGGGAGAGGAGGGAGAGGAGGGAGCAGAGGAACATTCTCCTTGGTCTGGAAGCTGCTGCACTGGAGGGGAAGGGGCCAAACCCATCAGATCCCTGTCTTGGGGATGAGGTAGCCAGACTTAGCAAATAAAAGGAAGGGGTACCTAATTACATTTGAATTTTGTATAAACAGTGTTCCAGACAATATTTGAGACATACTAAAACATTATTCCTTGTTTATCTGAAGTAAAATTGAACTGGATGTCCTGTATTTTATCTGGCAGTCCTACTCGGAGACGCAGCAGTCTGAGTGTAACTGTGGTTTAGCGAGTCGTATTGTACCAATGTTATTTTCCCAGTTATGATCATTGCACACACTTACGTGAGTTATTAATCTTAGAAGTTGAGTGAAGGATAGGCAGGAATTCTCTACTATGTTTTGCAACTTTTCTATAGGTTTAGAATTATTTCAAAATAAAAAGTTAAAAAAAGAAAATCCTAAACATCATCACCTCAAAGGCCTGATATTATCTAGCTCCTCCCACAGTCCCTGACCTTTCTCCATACAAGTCTTTCACATGCTCTGGCCTCCCAGACACAGCCCTTCTCTACCTGCTGTGCTGCCCTGACCTCACCCACCTGCCCAGAGTTCAACCAAGCCCCACCTCCTGGTTTCTTCTTCCAGTCTGGGTCACACCGTGCCATTGCTCCATAGGCTCTGAAGTTTATCCCCAGCACAGTAAAACAGTTGTTCCTACCTTTAGACTCACCTGGGGATTGTTAAAAACTTCTGGTGCTGAGGGGATTGTCTTCTTTCAGAGTCGGAGAATATTCAGGAGAGCGCATTGCAAGAGAAACGCTTATCCCTCTGAAGACTGCTTGTCCTGGGAGGGCTCACAGGCAGGGCTCTGTCTTTCTGGGAGGAGGCCATAATGACCAGGAATATGGCTGTTCCTAGAGTTGGCACAAGAATTTGATTTCCTGCATGAGAGAGGAGGGTTGTCCCTGGGGGAGGCAGTTTGCCTTGGATTCCTTAAAAAGCAAGAAAAAAAGGTGTGTTTTCAAGACAGGATGTCGACAAGGATGGCACATCTGTGTATGGAGACCCCTGTGCACAGGCGACTTCATTTCTGCACAGCTGCTTTCTGGAAGCTTGCAGTAACAGGCCCAATGAAAGGAAATAATGACCTGCCCAAGGACACCTCGCAGGTTGAGAGACCAGAATGTGTCAGATCTTCAGATGGCCTGTGACTCCCCAGCACTAGCCTGTGGCTACCCTTGCTTGGCTCACAGGAAGCTTGCCGAGGATGGGCACAGCGAAGCTGAGGCTGCCTGCTCCATCAGCTCCCCGGCATCGGGACCTCCTTCCTCTCCTCTGCTCCCCTCTCTGCCCAAAGGTGAATAAAGTCACAGAGTGTCCTTACACAAAAAACAAATAAACCTTCTGGTGCCTCTGATGGGAGTGTACATACCCATGTATACCCACTTCTGCATTCCCTAGAATTCCATAGAGGAATTCTACTCCTAGGTATATACTGAGAATGTCAACTTATGTTTAAGAATGTTTATCACAGCCCTAGCCAGCTTGGCTCAGTGGATAGGTGTCAGCATGTGGACTGAAGGATCCCAGGTTCCATTTTGGCCGGGGGCATGTGCCTGGGTTGTAGGCTGGATCCCCAGTAGAGGTGTGCAGGAGGCCGCCAATCGATGAGTCTCTCTCATCATTGATGTTTCTATCTCTCTCTGAAATCAATAAAGAAATATATTTTAAAAAGAAAAAAAAAGAATGTTCATCATTGTACTATGTCTTTTCCTTTAATAGTATAAAATAAACTACAACACTGGTATTCCCACCATGGCTCAATGGTTAGAGTATGGCCCAAGGACCAAGGGGTCTTGGGTTTGATTCCTGGTCAAGGGCATGTGCCTCAGTTGTAGGTTCAACCCTGGCCTTGGTCAGAGTGTGTGGGAGAGGCAACCAGTTGAAACACGCACACACTCTCTCTCCCTCCCCTTCACAGGTACATGCCCTTGGCCAGGAATTGAACCCAAGACCCTTTGGTACTCGGTTGAATCTCTAACCACTTTGCACATCAGTCAGGGCCAAACTTGCATTTTTTTTTTTGGTACAATTCTGACCCATTTGCTACATTCCTTTCCCCCCTATAAAATACATGAATGATAATAAAAGTTGTTGACTTGAAAACTAATAAACACATAAATAAGTCATGGGGATGTAATGAACATTACGATGACTGCAGTCAACAATGCTGCATTGCATATTAGAAAGTAGTTAGGAGAGCAGGTTTTGAAGGTTCTCATTACAAGAACAATGTAACAGTGGGTGGTAATGGATGTTAACTGGATTTATTGTGGTGATAATTTTACACCATGTATAAATATAGAAATATGTTGAATACCTCACTCACCCTGCCCACCTGAAATTAATATAATATAATATGCCAATTGTACCTAAATTTAAAAAAAAAGAATTCTGGTCCTGGCAAGATGGCTCAGTTGGTTGGAGCATTATCCCGTACACCAACCAATCAATGTTTATTTCTTGCATCAATGGTTCTCTCTCTCTCTCTCTCTCTCTCTCTCTCTCTCTCTCTCTCTCTCCCTTCCTTTCTAAAATCATAGAAACATATCCTCAGGGGAGGATTAAAAATAATATCTGGCGCCGAAACAGGTTTGGCTCAGTGGATAGAGCGTCAGCCTGCAGACTGAAAGGTCCCAGGTTCGATTCCGGTTAAGGGCATGTACCTTGGTTGCGGGCACATCCCCAGTAGGGAATGTGCAAGAGGCAGCTGATCGATGATTCTCTCATCAATGTTTCTAACTCTCTATCCCTCTCTCTTCCTTTCTGTAAAAAATCAATAAAATATATTTTAAAAAATTCTGGCAACCCTACCCGACCCATTCCCCCTCTCCCCAACCTTGTTATCCCTGGTCCATAATCTGGGACTCCTATCGGGGACCACGGAGTAAGTCAATCCTCAATTCCTATGCAGAAGACAACATTCCTATCAGGTGGGGACATGGCCCAACATCCAACCACAGCCCCTAAAAGCCCTCCTCTGGTCTCGGGGACTGCTGGGAAACAGGGGTCTCTTTCTTAATTCCGAAATCTTCGGGTTCTTTCATTTACGAGGTACCTGGTATATGTCCCATCAGGTCCTGGCCCTCAAGCTGCACAAAACCCGCGTGGGCTGGAATGGGAACAGACCAGAAACAAACTAGAATGACAAGCAACGTTCACCCTGGGTGTCTACTGAGTGGAGGATGAAATAAGTCAGAGAAAAACAAGTGCCATATGATTTCACTTACATGTGGAATCTGAAAAACAAAATAAATGAACAAACAAAACAGAAACAAACTCATAAACACAGAGGAGAAACAGATGGTTGCCAGATGGGAGGGGGGTGGGTGGTCTGTGTGAAAAAAAGGGAAGGGATCAAGAAGTACAAATTGGTAGTTACAAAACAGCCACGGCATGTAAAGTACAGCGTAGGGAATACAGTCAATAATATTGTAAAAACTGGTGCCAGGTGTTACTAGAGTGATCGGTGGATCACCTCATAAGTTATATAAATGTCTAACCGCTATGATGTATACGTGAAACTAATGTAATATTGAATGTCAAGTGTAATTGAAAAGAAGAAGATGGAATTCAGTATGCCTGGGGGAGAGAGATAGCTTCTGAGTGGTGAAAGGGAGGGGGCGGGAGGAGGAGGAGGGGAAGGCAGAGAGGAGGAGGAAGAGAGGGAAGAGTTCCTGAGAGGGAAAGGGTATCTTAAGATTAAAAACGCCTGGAACAAAAAAGGGTCACTGCACAGGAACTGGGTGCGGTGAGCAGAGGATGAGCCCAGAGCAGGTGATGGGGCCAGACTGTGAAGGGCAGGTGAGGAATTTGAGCCACACCCCAGAGTCCACAGAGGACCATTGAGGCAGGTTTTGTGATTTGGGGGTTCTTGGGGGCTCTGGGAATGTCTTGAAGTTGTGTATAAAATTGTGCAGACCTGGCTGAGGGGCTCAGTTGGTTGGAGCGTCGTCCTGTACACCACAAAAAGGTCTCAGGTGTGATTCCCAGTCAGGGCACATAATATACCCAGGTTGTGGGTTCAATCCCCGGTCAGGGTGCATAAGGGAGGCAACTGATGGATGTTTCACTCTCACATCAATATTTCTCTCACTCTTTCTTCCTTTGCCCCTAAAATCCAATAAAACATGTCCTTGGGCGAGGATTAAAAAAACTGTATGTACATTTTTTTTTCTGGGGAGGGTCCTCAGCTGCCATCACATTCTCAAAGGAGCCTGTGCCCCAGAGCAGGTGAGAAGTTAATGGTTAGCCACTCTGGTTCTTGTTGCTTCTCCCCCCGAGGCTTGGGTTCCAGCCAGGCCTGGCGCCTCTTCACTCCACAGCACAGGGACTGCCTGATCCACCGTTCTCCGCCTCCTGCTGTCCGCCCTCCCCACTCACAGCCACCGGGGCACCGCTGAGTTAGTCACCGTTGGTTAACTCCCGTGTTTGAGTCTTTGGGCTTTTTCTGCACAGAGGGCCACACCTATTGCCTCCCACTCCTAACCTGCTCCCGTCTTGTTCTACCCTTTCTTCTCCCGAGACAGCTCTCAGCTGTCACTGATGAGTGATGAGTGATGTCCCAGGTGCTAAATCTGAAGTCACCTTAGGGTACTGTCTCTTCCTCCTCCACCTCTTCTACCTCCTCCACTTCCTCCACCACCTCCTCCTCCTTTTCTAAAAAGAAATTCTCGCTTGACCTCCCTGACATTGCACCTTCATGTCTGGAATCTCCTCCTACCTCTGAGACCACTGCTTTTCTGTTTCTCTTTCTGTGTTTTTCCTTACCTCAAATATTGTGAGTTTTTAAAAATAGGTGAGGCATGCACATGGGGGCGGGGGGGATGTCAAACAAAACAAAAGAACATATAATGAAAGTTGCTTTTTCTCCCTCTCCTGATTTTATTTTTTAAAAATATTTTTTAATTGATTTCAGAGAGGAAGGGAGAGATAGAAACATCAACGATGAGAGAAACTCACGCCCCCTACTGGGGATCGAGCCCACAACCCAGGTATGTGCCCTTGACTGGAGTCAAACCTGGGAAACCTTGAGTCCACAGGCCGATGTTCTATCCACTGAGCCAAACCGGCTAGGGCTCCCCTGATTTTCTTTCTTTCTTTCTTTCTTTCTTTCTTTCTTTCTTTCTTTCTTTCTTTCTTTCTTTCTTTCTTTCTCTTTCTTTCTTTCTTTCTTTCTTTTTTTAAAAAATATATTTTACTGATATTTTACAGAGAGTAAGGGAGAGAGATATAGAGCTAGAAACATCGATGAGAGAGAAACATCGACCAGCTGCCTCTTGCACACCCCCTACCAGGGATGTGCCCGCAACCAAGGCACATGCCCTTGACCAGAATCGAGCCTGGGATCTTTCAGTCCCCAGACCGACGCTCTATTACTGAGCCAAACCGGTTTCGGCAAGGCTGCCCTGATTTTCAATTCCCCCAAGTTTCTCCCCAAGGGCAACTGTTGCCTCCCTTTGAAATCCTTCCAGAACTGTGAGTCCCATACAGTCGCCACTATTTATGTGACTATTGAGCACTTAACATATGGTTAGTTTGAATTGAGATATGTGGTAAGTGTAAGATATATACCGGATTTTAAAGACTTAGGACCAAATATATATACTATTTTATTAATAATTTTTAAACAGCCGAAACCGGTTTGGCTCAGTGGATAGAGCATCCGTCTGCGGACTGAAAGGTCCCAGGTTCGATTCCGGTCAAGGGCATGTACATTGGTTGCGGGCACATCCCCAGTAGGGGGTGTGCAAGAGGCGGCTGGTCGATGTATCTCTCTCATCGATGTTTCTAACTCTCTGTCCCTCTACCTTCCTCTCTGTGAAAAATCAATAAAATATATTTTAAAATAATAATAATTTTTAAACATACAAGTGTAATAGTTAGGCTAGAAAAAATAATTTTAAAATATTGATTAAATGTTAATACTATTTTGGATTAAGTAAAATAAAATGTATTTGCCTCGCAGCATAACCATTATGGCTTGTCTCATTTTCGGTTCTTATAAGTGTATTTCTTGTATCATATGATCTCACACATCTAGGAGAAATAATGAACAATATAAACTGATGAACAAAAACAGACCCGGAGACAGGGAAGCATCGATCAGACTGTCAAACCTCAGAGGGAAGGCAGGGGAGGGTGGTGAAAGGGGGAGAGATCAACCAAAGGACTTGTGTGCATGCATATGAGCCTAACCAGTGGTCATGGACAATAGGGGGTGGGGGCATGCGTGGGGAGGGGTTTGGGATGGGAATGGGGGGATGAGGACAATTATGTGATACCATAGTCAATAAAGAAATTTAAGCCCAAACTGATTTGGTTCAGTGGATAGAGCATCGGCCTGCAGACTGAGGGGTCCCGGGGTCGATTCCAGTCAAGGGCACATACCTTGGTTGCAGGCACATCCCTGGTGAGGGATGTGTGGGGGGCAGCTGATCGATGTTTCTAACCCACTATCCTTCTCTCTTCCTCTCTGTAAAAAAAATCAACAAAATATATTTTAGCTGGAACTAGTTTGGCTCAGTGGATAGAGTGTCAGCCTGTGGACTGAAAGGTCCCAGGTTTGATTCCGGCATGTACCTTGGTTTCGAGCACATCCCCAGTGAGGGGTGTGCAAGAGGCAGCTGATTGATGATTCTCTCTCATCGATGTTTCTAACTCTCTATCCCTCTCTGTAAAAAAATCAATAAAATATATTTTAAAAACTAACCGTATACTTTTTTGGACACACTAGTTTAGAGCTAGACTTGGTTGATAAGCATGTATGTCTATATGTATTCCTTTAAAAACACAACATTCACATAGCATTGTATGCACTCTGCTAACTGGACCTTGCCCTCTTTCTCAGAGGTTGTATCATACCCGCTTAGCTCAGCCTGCCTCGTTCTTTGTGATGTCTGCACAGCATTTCTGTAGCCAACCCTCTAGTGAGGAGCAGCTCAGCCGATCCTAATGTTTAATTATCAAAACAAAGCGACTCAGTGAATGTCCTTTCGCCTACACCTCTGGGCATATGGGCAAGGGTATCTGCAGCACGAGCTCCTAAAAGCGGATTCGCCGGGAGTGGCTGTTCTTGGAGCACGGTCGATGGCTTATCTGTTTGTGTCCTGCAGTGCCCAGGCCGGTACATTGTGGATTATTTGTTGAACAGAAACCTCAGATGTGGAGAAGTTCTGAGCTGAAAGGGCCTCAGAGTTCACTATTGATTTATTTCACATTTTCTGAACTCCCGTGGGCTTATAATAGACTCTCAGACGAGCAGATGGGGTCTCTGCCCTCGCGGAGCTCACATTATAATAAGGAGACAAGCGTGCAAACAAATACACTGAGGGGGCATGGGAAATGCAGTAGGAGCATTGTAAAATATGTTTAATATGTTTTTAGTGATTTCAGAGAGAGGAAGGGGGAGAGAGAGAGAGAGAGAAACATTAATGGTGAGGGAGACATAATCGGCGGTCTTCTGCATGCCCCCATAGGTGATCAAGCCCACGATCCAGGCATATTCCCTGATCGGGAATCGAATGGTAACCTTCAGGTTCATGGGTTGATGCTTAACCACTGAGCCACACCAGCCAGCTGGCAGTAGGAGCATTTTATTGGTAATTGAACTAAAGTCCACAAGCTGAAGTGACTTTACTGTGGCTGCTAGTGTGGATCTCTTTATACCTTTAGAATATAAGCTTTTGAGAGTCAGGATCCACCTTATGTTTTGCGGATGTGTGAGCTTGAACTCCCCTTCTGCAGTCAGTGTATGGTAGCATCTGTGACCTAACCGTTCCTGAAACATGCATTTTCATACCTGATCTGGTTTAAATATTCTAACAACCCTTGAGATAGGTTGTTGCCACCTAACATCAGCATACCCCACACCCTCACCCCAATCACTGAGCCCATGTGGGCTCCACGCATCTGGCCCCCAGCAGTCAGTGCTGCTTGGTAAGGTGTGACCAGGAAGCCAGGTGGGGTGCACTGGGCGGACAGCATACTGCGTGGTTAAGGATTCATCTTCTGGATCCAGAATCCAGGCTCAGATGCAACTCTACCACCATTACCTGCGTGACCTTGACCAACGCAGTTCATCTCAGTGGTCTCATCTGAATGATCCTAATGATCATCCTTACCTCAGAGAGCTTGGAAAGACACATATAATGCTTGGACTGGTACCTGGCCCACTGTAAGTGTCCAGAGATGGAGGTTGTGTTCATGGGATTGGGCACATTATTTTTAAAAATATTTTTATTGATTTCAGAGCGGAAGGGAATAAGAGAGATAGATAGATAGATAGAGAGATAAAACATCAATGATAAGAGAGAATCATTGATCAGCTGCCTCCTGCATGCCCCCTAATGGGGATTGAGCCTGCAACCTGGGCATGTGCCTTTAACAGAGAATCAAACTGCAGGCTGATGCTCTATCCACGGAGCCAAACTAGTGAGGGCCATAGAACAGGTCTTTATTGAGAACTAGAGGCCCAGTGCGTGAAATTTCATACACTGTTGTGTGTGTCCCTCAGCCCAGCCTGCACCCTCTTGCAGTCCCCCCTCACTCCTTGCCGCACTCCTGCAGAGGAGGCGGGAGAGGCTCCTGCCGCCACCACTGTGCTCGCCAGCCGTAAGCCCAGCTTTTGGCTGAGCAACGCCCCCTCTGTGGGAGCACACTGACCACCAGGGGGCAGCTCCTGTGTTGAACATCTGCCTCCTGGTGGTCAACGTGCATCATAGCAACCAGTCGTTCCACCATTTGGGCAATTTGCACATTAGGGTTTTATTATAGAGGAATGTTCCTGCTCTAAGCAGGAGGAGGATTCAGCCATTTATGAATAAGACCCAGGCACCCTTTCTCACGGAGTCGGCATCCCAATGGCGGAAGGCTGACAAACCCATGGGTGATGAAGTGTCAAGCAGGGAGAGAGCCATGAGGAAAAAACAAAGCAGGCAAGCGGCAGGGGTAAGACCACCAGGCACACGGCCTCTAAGACGAGTGACCTCTGAGCAAGCAATGGCAGAACAGATGTGGAGAGAAGGGCGTTTCTGGCGGAAGGACCAGGGCTAGCAGGGGCAAATCGTGAGCAAGGCAGGAGCAGGTTTGGTGTGTCCAAGCCAGGAGGCCGTCTCTGGTTGCCTCACTTCTGACAAGAAAGTCGTTCTGCCCTGGAGATCTTAGTAGACTGTTCCACGCTTGATAGATACTCAGTCAAGACTTAACCAATGCTCAACCGTGAAAGGAAGTGGGGAGGCTGAGCAGAGGTGGGGGATGCGCAGCTGTCCTGGCTGATGGGAGGTCAGGGCTGGCCCGTGGAGCCCGTGTGGGGAGCTCCCGGCGGACGGCTCCCTGAGGCTTCCTGGGGCAGGCTCCTGTTGGGGGTGCCGGGGCCGTTCACGCAGCACTGAGCCCAGCAGCTCTGCCAGGAGGATGATCCTTAATTGGCTTCTCTGAGTGTGGAATCCTCCATGCAGCACCCTGGGGAGTCGGTGCAGCTGGAGGAAGCGAATCCTCACCTCACCAACTGCAGGGTTTTTTTTTGCCGGGGCTGGGGAGGGGAGAGAGGAGTGAGGAGCATGGGAACAGGGGGACTAAAGCCGGTAGGGGGCCAGAGAGGGCTTTGCTGGGCAGGAGGCTGGTGAATTCTGAGAGGGTCACCTGCTCCCATCAGCAGACACAGTTCCTGCCCAGATTTGCTTAAAGAAGAAAATGAAGAAGTGCTTCAGGCAACAGTGGCAGCTGGAGCCTGCTCCTGGGTTTTTGCTTCACTTTCTGACTCGCCCTTGCTGGATCGATGCGATTTGAGTCTATAGAAGGTTCATTTGAAGACGGAAGGCCCAGCAATGAATTTGTAGGCTCCTCAGCTTCCCAGCTAGCAGAGTGATTTGCCCTACCTCCCGGAGACTTCATTTCCTGTCTAGAAAATGTGGGTTAACACAACAAAGAATGAGCCCAGTGGCCGGCATATGATGGCACTCAATAATCCAAGTCTAAAATCCCGAAGGTGCCTCTCATTTCAAGTCTGTGGTTGAGAAGATCCCTACTTCATCCCACCTCCGCTCTCCAGAGAACCTCTGACGCCAGCGCCTTCCTCCCAGCCCGCCTTAGCAGCACTCAGGTCACCTGCGTGGGCAATGTCGCCGTGGACCCATCACTTGGGCAGAGGCAGCATGATGGGAAGGGGATGGCAGCAAGACCTGCTCTCGTGCCACTGAGGTATGCTTCCCGTGCCTCTGGTCAGCTGCTACCCCCCCCCATGCATGAGCCCCCTCCTGGGGGTCTTGCTTCCCAAGTTCCTGCTCCCCTTCCCCACAGCTTCTGGGAGCCACCGCTCTACGTCCTGTTTCTATGAGTTTGACTACACTAGATACCCACAGAAGTGGAATTCTACAGTATTTGCCTTTTTGTGACTGGCTGACTTCACTTTGCATAATGTCCTCAAGGATCGCCCATGATGTAGCAGCTGTCAGGACATCTAGGTGGCTTTTGCTGGAGCCTGAGCGAGAGCTGATGGACTAGGTCTTGGCAGTGGAGGAGGGGGAAGTAGATGGACTCAGGGGGCTGCATGGCGGGTAGAGTCACAGGATTTGTGAAGGTGGGAAGGCGGCCAGGCGGAGTGAGGCCGTGCTCTTGCCTCTGCCTTGGCCTCTAGAAGGGACCGTGGACAAGCCAGGGGCACTCAGACGTGGGGCTCCTTCGGAGGGTGGGAGAGGGGAGGGGACCCGGGGGCTGAGTTGGGAGCAGAGGAAACTGAGGACCTCTTCTCCGTCCTCAGCCCAGAGCCTCATGGAGATCAGAGGGGGCGCAGGAGCCCGCAGCCACCTTTGTCCTCCTTATGTCTCCTTGTTTATGATTTCCTACAGAGTGCGGACCTGTGTGACATCCCAGATGAAAGGCGGGAGGAGGCATCTAAGAGTTCTGCAGTCTGTCCCCCCTCAGATGTCCCCAGGCTGGGCACCGCAGGGGTCCGCCCTGCTGTCTCTGCCTCTTTCATCCTCCTGGGAATGGTAAAGGCCCTCCCCCCTAGAGGTCCCGTCCCTGCTCCCATCTCCCTGAACACTGGGTGGTTCTCCCCCCTGAGGGAGATAGCACGGGCGGGAAGAATGTTGACCCCTGCCCTCTCCGGCTACGTGGCAACTCACTTCTTCCTCAGCCACGTGCCCAGTGAGCCCGTGCTGAAAGTCTACAGGAAGCCCCCTCCTCAGCGGAGCCACGGTTGGACTGGGTGTGGTGGCGGCTCAGGAAGTGGGGTGGGCAGTTCTACAAGGTTTGGGCACCAGTGCTGTCTGGGATAGAGAAGATGAGATTTTTCTGGGGGACTGTGTCTTGGAAGATTTTTTTTTTTTTTACCATTTTGGAGGAAAGGTCGGGGAATGGAGGCAGATAAGGCGGTGGTCGGCAAACTCATCAGTCAACAGAGCCAAATATCAACAGTACAACGATTGAAATTTCTTTTGAGGGCCGAAGACTGACTTCTGCGCGTGGGCCTCGAAGTTTCAGTCGCACTGTACTTGCACGCCCGCACGTGGTGTTTTGTGGAAGAGCCACACTCAAGGGGCCAAAGAGCCGCAGTTTGCCGACCACTGGGATAAGGGAATCCCAGGCAGCGGGGACACGTGAGACCACGCATGCCTTCAGCTTGCTACCAGGGATCGGCTGAGAGCCCAGCCGGGTCCCGGTGTGATCACCGGGGTTTTGGCTGTCACCCTCTCCCTCTGGCTGTGGGAGGGGTGATGGTGGTCAACAGGAGGTAACCAGACACACGTTTCACACAGCACTTACGAGGTACCCACTGCCGCCACGGGAGCCGTCCAAGTATAACGGTGTAAGGTCGCAGCCTGTGCAGCGGTCACCGGCACCGTGCCGGATGGGAACACACGGGGGAAGGATGGGAACCAGGCAGCCTGGCTCCAGGCTCTGCTGTCAGCCACTGGGCTAGGCCAGCTCAGGGCGGAGGTGTTAGGTAGGACAGGGCGGAGAGGATGAAGGAGTGACGATGGCCTGGAGTTGGCCTCAGGTGGGGTGTGGGCCCAGGGTGACGGGGGAGCCATGGCAGGCGCCCAGGGGCCCTGGGACCCTCACTGAGCTGTGGCACCGGGGGAAAGAGGGCCCTGGCGGCCTCAGTCTTGCCCTCTGGAGAATGGGTTCGGGAACCTGCCTCAGTGGTAGAGGGGGCCGGAGTGAAGGTGCTTCGTGCGTTGACGTTGCTGTGTCAGTGGAGCCCCCCGCCCCTGCCACCTCCCCTCTGCTCCCGCCACTGGGTCCCCACGGTCACACACATGCCCAGTGCTCCCTCTGCCCCTTCTGGCTGCCTCTCAGGGCACCCTGCCTTCCGGAGATTTCTTTCTTTGGTGTTTCCTCATGAAGCCAGAGCTGGCTTTGAAGCCCTCTCGGCGAGAGAGACAGAGAGAGAGAGAGAGAGAGAGAGCAGCAGTTCAAGGGATGTAGGTTGAAAGAATTTGGAAGTGCCAATGGGCGTCATGAGGACTTTTAATTATTGTTCAGAACATCTGAGCGCCTCCGTGGGCCTCCCACCTCCCAGAGCCGCGCCTCGCCCTGTCACGGAGAGGAGACGAGAGCGCGTGGTGGTGGTGGCGGGGGGTGGGGGGGTGGGGGGGGGTGGGGTGGTGGTGGTGGTGGTGCTGTGAGTTTGAGGCAGGCACGGCGATCGCCCTCCGGCCCACCCCTGCCATGCCACCAAAATAGAAGGGCTGAGGCATCCGCCCCGGGAGGGGCTGGCGGGGACGCCTTTGAAGCCGGAGGGAAGGCTGAGCGTGTTAATATTCACCCTGCCGCAGCCGTTGCCCTGGGTTTTCTGTTTCCATGGCAGGCAGAGACACCGCCGGCCTAGCTCCGACACTCCAGGGCCAGGGAGGCAGAGCCGGGCTCGGCTCCTACATCGCTGGGTGCCCCTGGGCCACCCCCCTCCCTCTCCGGGCCTCGGCTGTCTCATCTGCAGCATGGGTGACTGTGCCCCGGTCACCTCCCCAGTTCCTTCCTGCTGCCATGTTTAGGATTCACGTCTTTGTCAACTTGGCCACCAACCCCTGCCTCTGCACACCCCCCCCCCCCCGCCCCTTCCTACCCTCTGGCTGGGGCTCAGGCCTGGCTAGCCCAGGAAATGGCTCTCCGATTTCCCTCTTTTTCCACGTTGCCAGTGAAGGAGGAGGTGGAGGTGGGGTTGCAGAGTTGGGGAAACCAGAGGAGGTGTAATTTTTAAAAAATATATATTTTATTGACTTTTACAGAGAGGAAGGGAGAGAGATAGAGAGCTAGAAATGTCGATGAGAGAGAAACATCGACCAGCCGCCTCTTGCACACCCCCTACTGGGGATGTGCCCACAACCAAGGTACATGCCCCCGACCGGAATCGAACCTGAGACCCTTCAGTCCGCAGACCGACGCTCTACCACTGAGCCAAACTGGTTTCGGCGGAGGTGTAATTTTTAAAAGATATGCTTTTGCATTGGCTCTAGGGAGGGAGGGAGGGAGGAGGGGAGAGGGAGAAACATTGATGGGAGAGAGAAACGTCCCTCGGTTGCCTCCCATGCACACCCTGGACCAGGACCAAACCCGAAACCTGGACGCGTGCCCCGGTGGGAATCAAACCAACCGAACCGTGGCCTTTGGGTGCACGGGACATCGCTCCCCCACCTGAGCCACACGGGCCGGGGCGGGAGCAGGTGCGGTGTGAGGTCGGAGATGCAGCTGGCGGGGAGTCCTGGTGCGGAGCCCCGCTCTGGCTCTGCCGGGTGCCCCGACATCCCTGCGCAGCAATTTCCATTTCTATTTTAAACAGTTTGGGCTGGTTGCTTCCCTGACTTCCTGCTGGGTGTTTATAGTGAGAGAAATAATTGGTAATGTGTGCACAGATGTGCTGGCACTGCAACTCATCAAGGGCACCTTTACCTGGGGGACCCTTCCTGCCCCCGGCTTCTCTGCCAGCCCGGGGAGCCAGCCTCCAGGCGGGTAACTGCCAGCCCGGTGCCGCCCAGGAGCCCCAGGCGGTGAGGCCCAGGCAGAGCTGGGAGGCAGGAGGCCTCCGGTGCCCCAGGCATGCCCGGGGGTAGGCCTCGGCGTGACAGGGGCGGGCGCCCTGTCTGTGCTGCAGGACAGAACAGGACAGCCCCTCCGAGGGGCTGCAGGAGAGAAGCCCCGAGAACAGCCGTGGGCAAACTACGGCCCGCGGGCCGGATCCGGCCCATTCGGCCATTCTATCTGGCCCTCGGAGCCGAAAGAGTGGCGGGTTCTCTTGCTCTCCCCTCCGCTCCTTTACCAGCAGCCCAAGATGAGAGTGCCAGCATGGTCAGGTTGCTTTTGTTCCGGCCCTCCGGTCCAGTTTAAGAGCCCATGGTGGCCCTCGAGTCAGAAAGTTTGCCCACCCCTGCCCTAGAAGCTTGTTTCTGGTTCCATTTTCTCCCGTGGAGCCTGAATTTGCAGCGGGGGCTGAGGGATGAGGGGGTGGGGAAGAAGAGGAGGAGGTAGCGGGACTAAGGTGAACATGCCCCGTTCAGAAGGGGTGGGAAGGCGGCGGGAACAGTCCAGCAGGGCCTGGGCTGCAGTGTGCACTGCCCGCTGTCCATCCCGGGCCCCAGCCAGGCTGGCGATGGGATTGATGACCACAGAGCTGGCAGGCCTGGGGAGACTCCTCGGTCACCGCGTCTTCTTCACCCCTGGAAAGGGCACGCACTGAATGTGTGCACGCAGTATTTGTGCATGTGTCCCCGTGTGTATGTGCCCATGTGTGCTCATGATGGTGCATGCATTCAGTGTGCATAGGTGCATGCATGTGCGCATGTGTGCACATCCCTGCTAATATATGCGTGTATGTGTCTTGGTTTGGGTCCCACAGAGGCTGACCCAGAGACAAAGGTTCACTTGCAGGGTGCTGACTGGGGGATGAATGACCCCAGGAAGCACAGCAGGGGCGTGAGGAAGCAGCCAGGAGAGGAAGGCAGTCTCAGTGCTCTCAGGGAAATTGCCGTTGGGAGCAACTGAAAAAACCCAACCCAGAGAGGGCGGCCGGGGCGGCCCGGGAGCCGGTGTCCGCCATGACCGCTCCTCCCCACAGAGGGCAGGAGCCTGTCCTCTCCGGAGGCCGCGGGGGCAGGAGCAGCACAGGCGCGGGGAAGGGTGGGACGCAGGCGGACGTGGAGGCAGGCACCAGGTGCTACAGAAATGTTTATTACAAGGATAAATATACACAATATGGGACATTAAAACTGCTGGTCCCGGGCCTGTGGGACTTCAGGGAACGCAGGGAACGGAGGGCTGGGTGACACCTGAGGTGAGTGAGGGTGGATGGCGGGACAAGGTGGGTCGGCGGTGGGTCCACAGTCCCGGGCTCTGGCTGGGGCCCGGGGATGACCGGGACCCCACATCGCGCACAAGGAGGCCTTATCGCGTGAGCCCTGACAGGCTTGCCCTCCAGGGTGCTGCCTTCCTACCTGCCTGCCTGCATGTCTCTAAAATTCTGGATGATCCCCAGCTGCTGGGGTGTGAGAGCAACTCTGAGTGGGGGCATCCGCAAAGAAGCCCCAGAGCGGATCAGGGGCCCACCGCTGCCCCCCAGCGTTCAGAAGTGGGAAAACAGCGTCGGTCTTTGAGAGACAGGCCCGACCTTCTTCTCTGAGTTGGTGAAGCCCTGGGAAATGATTGCAGTTTGGTTCCAGCCCACGTGCTCCTGGCACAATTCAAAGAGCTCGGAACACCCCTCGGGAGGCTCCTGTCACCTCCCTGGCCACGAATACTAAGAGTGATGGGGAAGCACATCCCTTAGAGAGAGTCTCCTCATCCTGCTAGACCGTGCCAAAGGGACACCTCCTCCAGGAAGCCTTCCTGATCCCTGCTGGCTGCTCAGTCACGCCAGCCCGGTGACACCCCTTCCTCGAACTCACTATGCTCAGTAGGGCTTCTCCTCGCTGGTTCCCCGTAGGCTGTAAGGCCCCGAGCTCAGTGGCTGGTGAGCTGCTGATAGCACTCTCTCTCCATTCACCTGGGATGGTGCCCTCTCGCCCCCACCCCCACCCCCCATCCCCAGGAGGAGCCCAGAAAAGGATGATGGGAGCAGGGACCAGGGACCAGGGGCAGAGTGTGGCAATATTTCAGGACCCCTGTCGTCACATCTGCCTTTTGTTCCTGCACAGAGGACCTCCCGGAGCCTGGTCTTGGTGTGGCGTTTACAAGCCCGGGACTCCCCCATCTAGAACCTATGGTGTCTCACCAGCCCCCAGGAGGGATAAGCACCATCCAGAGCCAGGAAGAGCAAGCGGCCCCTATGTCTCCGTGTGTTTCCCGCCCGGCTGGCCGGGTTTGGGCATCAGGAGGCCGGACGGTGGAAACTGGGGAAGCCCAGGCTGTCCCCAGGGCAGCGACTCCTCTGAGCTGAAAGTAGGGAGTGGGTCGGGTCTCTCCTGTGCGCTGGGCATCCCTCCCCCTCCCTGCCACCTCCTGCTCTCTCTCTGCGGAGAGGTCGGCAGAGCTGTGTAGGTGGCTGCCTGAGGGCAGAGACGCTCTGGGCAGAACGGGCTGAGCTTCGAGCTGGCAATCCAGCCAGAGGTGGGGCCGGCCTGGCTGGCGTGATGGGCAGCACTGCCCTCTCCTGCTCCCCCAGCACAGCGGCGGCGGCGGGCCGGGGAGTGGTGCCCCTGGCCCTGTTCTGGGGCCGGGCGCAGCGGACAAGAAGACGTGAAGGTTGCAGCCCGGGAGGCGACCCCAAACACGCCTCCTCGCGGCTTGTCTTCCGGGGCAGGGCTTCCCAGAGAGTCTGCAACCTCAAGGCCCGCTGCCCCCTCCGGCCGAGCAGGGGAGTCAGGATGCTGGACCCCGCCGGCCGCTAGCCGTGGCCACTGTGGGACATGTAAGCTGCCAGAGCCACCACCACAGCCACATAGAGACCGGCCCCCACGGCGATGGAGAGAGTGGCCAGGAAGAGGGCCCGGCGGGAGGTGGTGCTGGCCAGGCGGAAGTCCCCCTTGGAGATGGCCTTGCTGGTCTAGGGGGAGAGAGAGGTGCCGATGAAAGGGGGAGCCCCGTGTCCAGCCCAGCTGCCCCCGCCCACCAGGCCCCCAGCCCCCTCCTGCACATGCTTCTGCCAGGCCCTGCAGGGGAGGAAGGGGGCCAGGGCTCTTACCCCCTGGGAGTAGTAGAAGGCGGCGATGCCCAGTGGCCAGAAGCAGCAGAGCATGGAGAAGAGGGTGAGGCCCAGGTGGTCCCGGGGGGGCAGCGTGAGGAAGTTGTCTTCACTCTCGCTCTCGGTCGAGGTCGCGTCACTCTGCAAGACACGGGGCAGGTGTATGGCCGGGCCCTGACCGCCCAGCGGCAAGGATGTGGCTCCCTGTGGCTCCCTGCTGTTCCCATGGGAGAGTCTAGGTCGGGCTTGATGCTCTCTACCGAGAATCCTTAACAAGGACCCACTGATTCCATCTGGAGGACTTTGTCACAGGAAAGAAGGTCAGCATGTATGTGCAGGCGTGTTCGGCACCGGAGAGTGATTGTGAAAGACTGGAAACGATCACAACGCCCAACGGTCAGGGGGTTGACTTAAAAGGTGATGGAGTATCTGCCATGGAATACCATGAGCCCTTTAAAACAGGGCTTCTCCACCTTCCTAATGTTGTTCCTTTAAAACAGCGCCTCATGTGGTGGTGACCCCCAACCATAAAACTATTTTCGTTGCTACTTCATAACTGTAATTTTGCTACTGTTAATGAATTATAATGTAAATATCTGTGTTTTCTGATGGTCTTAGGCTCTACAGCAGCGGTTCTCAACCTGTGAGGTCACAACATGAGGAACTGTATTAAAGGGTCTGAGCATTAGGAAGGTGGAGAACCACTGCTTTAAAATCACCCGGTAAAGCCGAAACTGGTTTGGCTCAGTGGATAGAGCATGGGCCTGCAGACTGAAGGGTCCTGGGTTCGATTCCGGTCAAGGGCATGTACCTTGGTTGCGGGCACATCCCCAGTAGGGAGTGTGCAGGAGGCGGCTGATGGATGTTTCTAACTCTCTATCCCTCTCCCTTCCTCTCTGTAAAAAAAAAAAAAATCAATAAAATATATTTTAAATAATAAATAAAATCACCCGGTAAAGAGATTACATTATGTGGAGAGAAATCAAGTTAAAAATCAGGCCCTGCAAGATCTCTCTCGGGGACTAGAATGGGATAAAATCATGAATAAAAAATGACTAGAAGATCACCCAGGACAATAATGTAATCTTCCAGCGGTTTTCTGCACTAACTGGGTATTACTTATATAATTAAGAAAACAGGAACAATAGATGCTATTTAAAAACTAAATGGTCAACCAAAAGCTCATGTTCCTCAAAGTGTGGGTAGCGGTTGTGTCAAAGTGCCCCCTGGGAGGTGCGACCCCAAGCCCGGCCTAATTAATCTCAATACCGGGTGGTGGGCCTGGGAATCTGTGTTGTGAATACAGGTACCCACCTCCTCCTCCTCTGGGCCGTCCTCCTGTCCCTGCAGCTCCTCTTGAACCCCATAGGACACGGTCTGGATGGCAACATCCTCTTCCGCGTGGCCGGGTTCTGTGGGCCCCGCCGGGGGCTCCCTGCTCTCTGTGAAGCTGGTCTCACAGCTGCCCGCCCTGGGCTCCTTCACCTTGTCCCTCCCCAGGAGGCAGCGCGGCCTGTACCAGGCTTCCACGGCCAGCTGCAGGGACCCTGGGTCCAGGAGCTGGTGGGCGCAGGCCGGGTCAGCGCCTCCTAGGAGGAAGGAGTAGAGCTTCTCCTGGCAGGACCAGCTGGGCGCGGCCTCGGGGTAGGGGTAGGGGCGGTGGAGGTGGGCGGGGCTCCGAGGCAGCAGCGGGTTCTGCAGCTCACTCAGGCTCTCCATGGCTCTGGGGGGCGGTTCCAGGAAAGGGGATCTGGGCAGTCCTCAGAGAGCCTGCTGGGAGCACAAGACAGACAGACAGACAGACAGACAGACAGACAGACACTGAGGCCGGGGCACTGGATGCAGGAATGGAAGGGGTTAAGAGCCCGGGTTTTGCAGTCTGACTTGCCTCAGACCCCGCCTTTACCACGGGCCAGAGGTGGGACCTTGACTTGGCTACTCAACGTTTCAGAAAGGTCTCCACTTCTTTGTCTGCAGATCCGGGGTAACAGCTGTATCTGCCTCATGGAATTGGTTTATGTACCCACTCAACACATATTTAGTGAGCATCAGCTCTGTGCCAGGTGCTGTACACACAGATGCTGGGATATGATGGTGAGCGAGGTGGGAGGGAGAGGAAGAGGGCTGCACACTTTTTCTTCCCCGAGCTTACGGTCTGGCGGAGA